>QFDD01005991.1:0-13151 GCA_006871305.1 Vachellia collinsii | reverse complement strand
ATGTATGTATGTATGTATGTATGTATGTATGTATGTAGGGTAAAGGCGCTATAATAATTGCACAATATATATAAATATTTGGAAGGTAAAGTTAATCATAAAAACAAATATGCTTAAAAATGCCACACTCCCATAGCGATTAAGGAGCAAATCTCATGCCGAAACCGGAACTGACTATCCCTATGCTTGTCTTCGCCACCGTGGCCCGAGCAGATATCTATAAATTTCTTCCGGCGACATCCTAATCACACTAACGCAGAAATTGATAATCCCGTTCTCTCTCCCTTTCCCATCTCGCAACCTGTAACTGAGGAATTGCGTGTCTTCCCGAAACACCCTTCCCGGAAACTCCGACATCGCCACCCTCGCCTCCGCAATGCTTCGAACGCCACCCATGAACGTCTTGGATTGTACCTCCAACGTAATTGAGTTTTCTGCGTTCAGAGAACTCTCAGGCATGTCCATCAGCAGCTTCTGGTTCCATGAAGGGCACCTGCCTTTGTTCCCCGTCTTGGTCGTGGTGCGACGGCCGGTGGAGTCAATCCTCACCGCCACGCGCGTCTCCTGTGCCACCGCTTTCAGCTTCGAGAGAGATTTTCGGCAGATAAAACAGTGATCTCCAGAGTTATCTTCATCCTGATTTTTCACATGACTGGGAGAGCTTCAGTAGTGCATGGTGGTATATATACCTTCAGTTTAATTACATTTTTATATTTTAGCTTCATTGGGTTATAATTTATGCTTTAGTTAATTTTATATCATACTTAATTGTTTTTAGTCTTATTTTATTAGGTAATCTATTAATTGTTTGATTTTGAAAACTGGATTCAAATTATTTTCCCCTTTATATATGTTTATCCGATTGTGTTATCTCCTTATCTCATCTTTTAACTTTAATTTTTCAGTTCACTTAATTATATTGATAAAATATAATGATGTAATTATTTTGCTGTTAAATTTTACTTTACCCTTTAATTTTTTTTTTTTTTCCTTCAATTAAACTCTAAGTAACCGTGACCCCGAAAGAAAAAGAGTTTAAAATGGAATTCAAATTAAATGCTTCTTTACCTAATGTATAGATCTTCTAGTTCGTGTCTATGTCAGTAAGAGATTTGCATGATTTTATTAACAAAAAAAAAACGAAAGAGAGATATGCAGATAAATTTATCAGAGCAAAAGCAATCCATGGGGAAGCAAAAAGAGAGCTCAGATGCACGAGTTACTATCCGTTGGATCAGATGAAAGGTGATTGAATATCAACCACAGGTTGTGCAACAGCCTCCTCATGGCTCTCGAAATGCACCAGCCGGGAATCGAACCCGGGTCTGTACCGTGGCAGGGTACTATTCTACCACTAGACCACTGGTGCTCTTGCTGTTCTTCTTGTTTTTTATATATATCTTTAAAATGGTTTGAGAGACATCTCTATCCTCGCACCAAAGAGTGGAGCCATCCGGGCCATCACAAGCTTTTAAAACAATTAACAAAACAATAGGATGGTCGTAAACAAGACGAAGGAATGTACGCTCCACCACGCCCCCAAATACTTGCTTGTCTTTTATGTTCTTAGAAATTTTTATTTATTGGCACAGATACTGTTTACTTCAAAATGAACCAAGTATCATCTTGGAAAGGAATAATATTTGTCCTGAATCTAAGAATATGGTTTAATTCTGAAGGAGAGAAAATTTTGGGCATACTGATGTTATTTTAAAGAATTTGATGATTCTGAATTTCAATAGACCCTAATGTGGGGACAAATAAGACTGATGATTTTTTAATTTTGAGTAAATAATTTAACTGAGTTGGAGAAACAGTAAACAAACATTGCCGCCCTAAGAGGCCCTTGCTGTACAGAAAACTCAACGTCCCAATATAAAACTTAAAAGCGGCCACTCACCCTTGTTTTTTCTTTGTTCTATTTTTCGTCTCTCTCTCTCTCTCTCTATATATATATATAAATATCAATTTTCTTTTTTCTTTTTCCATACAAATAGATCAAATTTCTAAACCCTAAGATTCAGCCATCTCTAAACTAATTCACAATTTTTCAAGGTTTGGTGGTGGCAGTGTGGTTGTTGGTCCACCAAACGGGAATCCCTGTAACAATCCCGCGCGGTTCGTGCTGATCGCCTAACGGCACTCTCATTTGAAATCCGCAAGAGCTTCTGTCCGCCAACGCCGCCGGCACCGGGACGGAAGGCTCATGCTTCGGAGCCGTCGCCGATTTCACCCTTACCGAGAAATTAATGATCCCGTTCCTGAGGCCTTCCCAGTCCCTCAGCCGATAGCTCAGGAACTGCAGGCAAGAATCCGGCACAATCCCGCCGAGAAAATCCGACAGAGCGATCCTGGCGATTCCGACGCTCTTGGTTGCCATGGACGTCTTGCACTTGACATCAAACGTGATGGACCTCGCGTGCGGCGGCACTTGGACCATCAACGTCTCGTTCCAGGAGGGACTTCCCCTGGCACCGTCGGCCGTGCCCGGCGATGTGGTGGAGCAGCTGAGGGTCTCGGCCCGGACCTGGACGAAGACGTTCTTGGTGACGGGCTTGCGGTCGACGGTAAGGCCCTCCGCCGATAGAAGTTTGACCTCCAGAGTTCTCGATGCTGCAGATACGGTCATTGGAATTGAAAATAATGAGGCGCCCGGATGAAATGATGGAGATTCAATTCAAGTAGCAGATGAGGGAAGATGGAGAGGATGGGCAGCTTTGAGCCTTTTATAGAGAGAGAGAGAGAGAGAGGTGAGGGAAGGGATGATGTTGGGCACGTGGGACTCATTCGTAAATGCGGAGAGCGGAGAAGCCGTTGAGCAGGGGCCCACCAATCTTTGGGGAAGGCGCGTGTTTCTGACGCGTGACTTTGCAGAGAAATTTCGGCGTTGTGCCGGGAAGGTGGCTTGAGTGATGCGAGATTCAATTCTGGGGACTACGCTGCGGTTTCGCATGGGCCTCGTGTGTGCATTGGTCAATTACCGACAACTATTTGTTTGTTTATGCATATCAAGTTTAGAGCTTTATGGGTGCATTTTAATCCTGCTAACAATACATTCATAGAGTTGGTGGAGAGAGAATGAAAATTGAAGATTTTGTACAGGTTTTGAAGATGTCGTCCAAGTATATTTATTTTGATGACTGTCAATGAGACGATTTGACAATAATTCATTTTGATTTAGAATCTGATTGCTATCATTTATTATTAATTGTCATTTGCATTCAATTTTATGTTTTAAAAGTGTTGTCCGTGAATAACATCTCAACCCATTTACTTACTGCATCAAATCAAGAAACGAGATTGTTAGGAGTCAGCCTATGATCGATGACGAGTGCCTTAAGGAAGGGTACAAAAAGTTGAGTTATATTTGCACCCAAAGCATTTACACGGGAGTTGGGTTGTAGGATATGTATGGAGTTGAATATTGACGATGGTACTTTTGAGAGGAACGTTGGAATGGTGCAACTTGCCGACGCGATCGACCGTTGTTTTCAAATCATTTCGTACGTACTGATTGTTACGCTCAAGTGGGAACGTTGGATCATGATGAACATGGCGAGTTGAGGATAACATTAATTAATATTTTAAACCCACATGTTATGTTGTCTATTATTTAACTGAATCCACAGCACATCGTTGAGTTGGACACGCCTGTATATAAAGTCAGACAGGCCGTCATACATAGGAGCATGCTCATTTTGCCTATTCTTAATGCACCGTTCACCTGCACCACAAATTGTTAAAATGGCGGCCGCCTAATTAATTAATTTAATTTTAAATTGAGTTCTTCGAGATCGAATGATGCTAGCTATGAGCTTGAATGACGTTAAAAAATTGGCGACAAAAGTTGAGTGTTCACAGCCCGAGTTCAGATTTGCCATGATGAGAGTATTACAGAAAAGGTGTTGCCTCAATCTTCACTGTTCTATACGATACAGAAGCGATCGATATTAATATAACATTAAGCTCAAACTCCGTGTGCGACTGCATCTTTGTTTAAATTAAAAAAAAAATCAAATTGATTACCGGTTCTAAAGTTGCTCTTTCTGTCTGGGCCCACAATTTGCGGCATAGCCCTTTTCGATTAAGTACATAGCCGTATCAGACTCTTGGGCATATTGCCCACACATTCACATTTCAACTTTCACATCATGATCCAATGAAATGGGATAATTAAACTCTTAATCTTCACTGGAAGGGCATTCACATATAACATTCAATAATATCTTAAATAGAATTATTTTCAACAGAAATGTACTTATCATAATAAAAAATCTTATAAAGAATTTAGCAGAGGGGCTAATTCTTAATAATGCAATAAATCAAAATTTAGATTTATAAAAAGAGAGTCGTCTAACAGAATTACTTCAAGTACAAGAAACACGTGCTTATACAAAAGAGAATTCATATGACCCCATTGATTGAGGAACTTATATATAATATATAATCTTAATGAATATAAAGTATATTTTTATAAAATATTAATTAGGAATGTAACAAGATAAGTACATAAAGAGGGAGATGTGGGCGCGCGCGTGTAATAAAAGTGTTGTGTTTAGAAATGGTGACGATCATCATGCACATGTGGAAGGCAGGCATAATGTGATACATATGGAAAAACAGCTGGTCGGTGCTGATGAGGAATGAGTGGCTTTTGAGTTGGATCTTAGCATTACAGAGAGTAGGCTATCACCCAACAATGATGTTACGTTCAGCTTAAACGGTGGATCGGTTGAACTGCAAAATGAGTAAATTGTGCTCAAATCCCAAAACTCATGGGGAGAGGCATCATCATTGCAACATCTCCATTCAAATTAATCGGCTCCTCAAGTACGTCAAAAATAGAATATAGCAAAAAACGCTGATTTCTCCAAGAGTAGCTGTAGGGCTGTTTTTTTTTTTTTGTTTGAGTTTAAATTTAGCGAGGTTTGGATTTTTTTTCTCTCAAAAATATAAATAGATTCCAAGAGGATACATGGATGGACCATATAACACCTTTTGACCGAGTCGCACACAGCATCCCATCCCATGTGGAGATACATAGAATAGAGGGAAGCATCATCCCCAATTACGACAGCCATCCACGTCAGGTTTTGCACTTGTTCATTAGCATGCATCTTCTCACAAATTATGTTTGCATCCATCACACCCTTCTAATTTAATTTAATGCTAATATCTTCACGACAAATAATTACACACAGCATTAATTAGCCCAATCGCGTTTTGAGAGTTCCATGCTGCTTTCTCTTGTGATGATCATGATGTGCATGT
Organism: Vachellia collinsii; assembly: GCA_006871305.1. Classification (NCBI taxonomy): domain Eukaryota; kingdom Viridiplantae; phylum Streptophyta; class Magnoliopsida; order Fabales; family Fabaceae; genus Vachellia; species Vachellia collinsii. The sequence continues at coordinate 7,880 of QFDD01005991.1, read as the reverse complement.
GTCCTCCCTTTTCCATCAATAGAAGAACTTTCATAATTACCAGCCAATCCAACCTTCATGCACCCTGTTTTTACTGTAAACCGTTCCCTCGGAAACTTCGAATTGATCCTTACAGGGTGAATTCCAATTTTTCACATCGATAAATTAATGCATCTTCTCAGAAATTCTGCGCCAAGATGTTCTTGAATTTAATTACTTTTGCAAACCCCCGAAGACCCAAAAGGAGACTTTGGTCAACATTTACAATGGTGACCTGCGAATGTGTCAAAATCGATTGTGCTGGTTCCACGCAATAGCATAAGTTGCGCCTCGTCTTGAAGTTTTAAACACGATAACTGAAAATGCTGTTAAATTACTGGTACCAACTATGTATATGCGGTCTTCAAAGCCCAGCTGACATGGAATATATAGTACTACTACCAAAATATGTGCATGTCATGTGTTTTTATTTTCATGTTATATGTTTTTCATTTCATCCTCGTTTAATTTATAGATGATTATTCTCGTGCAATTACCAAAATATGTGCATGTCCTGTGCTTGTATTATGTTTTTCATTTCATCCTACTTTAATTTATAGGTGACTATTCTCGTGCAACTGAGTACTAACACATTAATTCAGATCGTGCGTATAGGAATTACAGGAAGTAGCAAGGAAGCTGATCGGATGGCAATTAATTAATGTGACCGATAGACATATATATTATATGATTGACCGCGTCAAACGTGCGTGGAGTACATTAATTGCTTAGATAATCAGAGGAAATTGAGTTTCCTAGGATATACACAAGTTGACCATACCCAGTGGTCCTTAGAAACTTGTAAATCGATCTGTAACAGTGCCCGCGCTTCAATAAACTCCAGATGATATATCTGATTAATTTTTCAGCTATTTGTTGAAATATCCTTCCACAGCTCCTTGTTTGTTATTTCCTTGCACTGTAAATTTATCTTACGTGAATTATTCTTTTATTTGTTATACACACTGTAAATTTTCAGGAATGAAGTATTCCTTAATGCATCCAACAGTTTGAAATATTTTTGTACTTGCAACTAGAGCATTAAACCATTTTTTGATGCATCTAAGCCCAAGACATAAAAAATATTTTAGGATGCTGGAAGCAACAAAAAAAATACTTCAGATACTTTAGATGTTGGATGCACATGAAAAAATAGGAATAATTTATAGTGCTAAGCGGAAAGTTTAGTTTACCCTACTAATATGATCTGGACCATCTAAATCTGATTTGTACTGTCCAGATTTGATTTTATAAAAATCTATATTTTTCTAAAAAAATTGTTCTAGTAGATGCAGAATAAAAAATAAAAGCAATCTCTCAAGTACTATTTTTTAAAAAAATAATTTTTACTTAAAAAATTATTATTTTAAGAAAATCAAATTTGGATCGTTGAGATCTGAATCTGAACTATCCAGATCAGATTAGTAGGGTGAGCTAAACTTTGAGCTTGTCACTGTAACCAAGTCCGAAAAAATACTTGAGGGGGTTGGAAGCACCTTAACATCATATAATTTATGGTGCATATCAATATATATCCTAAGTGCAAAATAGAATGTAAGTCGTAACTAGCAGGTAAAAGTTGATGCAAGAGGATGATGTTGGGGCATTTTCAGCCAGAGGAACCCATTAACCATGCATCTCACTTTAATAATAAATGAAACAATTAAGTAACTGGACACTGTTATCTTCTCGTCTTTAATTCTTCCAACATATATATAATTAGGATATAAAGCCGCGTCACATGTAATCTGTTGTGACGGCATGAATGGATCTTCTGTTCTCAGAAACTGCGTGGCACAATCCAAGGATTTTTGTGTGAACCCCCCCCCCGAACGAAGAAAAGGGGCATTCTGGTCAACTCACAAACAAGGCTGACATGGGAATGGGTCAAAGCTGATGGGTGTTGGTCCCACACGCTGCGTCACATGGCTCATGCCAAAATACAAGCTCGCCAACCAATCGGCACAGACACGACACGGCACGCATGGTATGTAAGAGAGATACTCATACTGGTAATTAATTAGATGAAGCGAAACGCCCAGTATTATTGCTTCAGTAATTGGAGGGTTACAATTACTTAATGACCAAATACGTACAAAAGAAAGCTAGCCACGTACATAACTTTAATATATTTATATTTATTATTTTTTTAAAATTGATTTATCTGATTTATCAATTCATATATATTATATTGATACACATAAATAAATATTTTAAATAATTTTTTAACAGTTCTTAATTTTTTTTTTTTTTTTGAAAAGAAGGTCACCCTCAAGAAACCGAGGTCATTGGAGAGACTGTTGTGTCAGGAACTGTGTGGCAAGTGGCAACAATGAGACACAGCGCCGAGATGTTTTAGTGCAAACGACCTCAACACACAAACCGATCGATGACAGTGGGATCAAAATGGAAGACTTGGAGTTGGAGGGTCAGCCCTGCACAAGGATGCGTCTAGTTCTGATGTCGTCATATATCTTATGTCAATCGGTTTCGTATCTTTTTTTCCCTTTTTTGTCTTTTGGGGTACATCGGTCAATTTTTAATAAAGGTTGAGTTTCTGAGATGGGATTATATTAGTTAAGCTGATAGAGGTGTACAAGTTGGACATGGGTGAAGGCTAAGGGGTGGGGAACAATTATAAATTAATGAAGTACCTCCCTTTGAAATTGAACCTCAAAGTAGAGCTGCGAATTCGGCCGGCACGAAGTGGGCCTGCGGGCCTCGTTTATTTTTTCCCCTTTTATGCATCAGATATTCAGATATATGCTGCCGTAAACAAAACTAACCAGTTGGGCAATTACTAATCTTTTGGACTTATGCCCTTCAAGCCTTTAACATCTCTAGATCTCTTATTTGAAAATTGGAAAAGTAAACACAAACCAATTCAATGGGAAAGTTAGAAAAATTAATATGCTTGGAGTCTATAGAGGAGAATTGCAGACTGGAGTCTAAGAGTTGGAGCAGCAGAGAAGGAAAGCTGGAGATGGAGGAGCTTCTCGCTTGACGCTGAGGGAGAAACCGAGAGATTTATCTCTGTTGCCATTCACCTGACGCTGATCAGGGAGGAGCCGAGACATAAATAGAGACAGGAGTGGACGGAAGAGTGGTGACGGAGCTGGAGGGAGTTGGAGATGCAACTGTCACGGTGTCACCGTGAGGCGTGGCGAGAGGCGAGAGCTCGAGGGAGTTGGGTTTGCGACTGAGTTTGGCATGGCGAGCGTGACGCAGTGATGGACGATGGCGACCTGGATAAGGAGACTGGAGGTAGTGAGAAGCAGAGAATGGGGAGAGACCCTGAGACTGAGCGTAGAGCTGAGTGGAGGGAGCTGGGAGTGGGAGGAGAGTACGGACTGAAGTGAGACTGAGTTTAGAGCAGGGCCAAGAGGACTGAAGGAGTGATCAAGTGAGTGATTGAAGTGATGGAGGATTGGACACTAGAGTGGAGGGGCTAGCCGAGTTGCCTTAATTTTTTTTTTCCTCCAAAAAGAAATAAAAATGAATAGAGGTTAAAGTAAAGGAGATCAGGGACTCTGGAGTTTGGAAACAGCTAGCGCACCGTGTAAATGCTAAATGTTTTAAAAAAACAAAAATATTTGATCCTTTTAAACTCTTGACTTATTATAATTAACTCTTTTAAATTTGTTTCCTTTTGAGAGTTTAAAATCATAAATCCAATCTTTCAATTAAATGAGTTTAATCAGACTCATCGAATGGGTTTAATCCAAATTCCTAACTCTAGCTTAAACCAAGTTTAACACTACAAAAAAACATCAAATTAGCCACGGAATTACCGACGGAATTGTGGTTTGCCACGGAATGGCTTTCCGACGAAATTTCCGACGAAATTCATTCTGTGGCAAATTTCACCGTTACAAAACATTTACCGACGGAATTTTCATTCCGTCGGTAATTTGCCACGGAAATTTCCGTGGCAAATTTCTTTTTTTAAAATAAATAATAATGCCACGTGGCACCTCCGCCAGCCGCCACTCACCTGGGCCCGTGCCATATGGCACCTCCGTCAGTCGCCACCTGCAGCCGCCATGTGTCGCCACCTGATAAATTCTCACTTTTGCCTCCTCCAGGATTCGAACCCCTGACCACCTGTGCACGCGCGTGATCCCTTGCCAGTTGAGTTGCAAGAACTTTGTATCTTCTAAACGCATATTTAAATATATATAATATTATATTTCATAATAAATTATTTATATATAATATTTATATGATTTTTAATTTCATAATTTTTATTATTTTAAAAAATATTTACAAATAAAATAAATATTATTTATAATATTTTTATATTTAATATTTATTTTAATTTATTTATTAATTAAGATTTAATAGTAAATAATAATAAAATAAATAAGAATAAAAAAAATAAAATTGAAATTAATTAATAAAAATTATTACAAATAAAATAAATATTATTTCTAATATTTTCATATTTAATATTGATTTTAATTAACATATTAATTAATATTTAATATTAAATAATAAAAAAAAATATAAGAATAATAAATAAAAAATTTCAAATTAAAATTAATAATTAATTAATAAAATCATAATTATTTTAATTAATAAATAATTAATTAAATAATAATTAAATTTGCCACGGAATATTTTTTTCCGTGGCTAATTCCATGGCAAATTTTGCCAAGGAAATTTCCGTCGGAAATTTTTCCGACGGAATTTTTGACGGATTTCCGATAGAATTGGCCATGAAAAAAATTCCGTAGCTAATTCTGTCGGAAATAACCTGTTTTTTATTAGTGTAAGACTTCAAGGTCCCGCTTTCGCCAAATGGCATCGTTTGCCCATACAGTTAATGTCAATGTGGAAGCATGCACAGCGAAGGAAGTTACGAAAGGCAAAGGAAGCAAAATATGCGCAGGGAATCGCATCACAGCTCCCAACATGCACCAGCCAGGAGGTTCTGTACCGTGACAGGGTACTATGCTCATCTAGAACTTGAAAACCAACTCGCACAGTGTTATTTTCTATTCAAAACATCAACAACTTAAAACTATATATTGTATTTAAGATCGAAGTAATAGGCACAAAATTGATGTAGCACCTTTGCCTAAAGATTCCTTTAAACCTGCCTCTCATTGCTTTTCCAAATATAATTTCCCGTCTCCTTTAGAAAAGATTGGACAATTTTTGTTCCTTGACCGAGTCTTCAATATGAGTCACCATATCATTTTCCTATTTATCACCTAGTTTAGTTTCACTCATTTCTTAATCAATTTTGTAGAGACGTGTGTAATAAATACAATAAGCTGTGTATATATGTGTTGAATGCCGCGATATATAGAGCTAATACCTAGAAAAATCATTGCAAGCATCTCTATAAGTTCTTTTAATTTTTAATTTAATATTGCTGTGTTCTTTCTTTCCATTAAATTTTTTACTTTTACTCTCTTGGCACCAAGGACCTCTATAATTTTACTACATTATTATTGTTAGGCCATATGCAGAAGCTAATTATGCTAATAAATTAAACGATTTATCAAAAAGTGAAAAATACACAAGTACGAAATTAAAAATTCAAAAAATCGTAAGTGCCTCTGATAATTAGAATGGTTCTCCTTAATACTTTGACAAAAAACATGAAAAGGAATACACGATACCTAATGTAATTTATCAAATCTAATATTGTACGTTTGCTAATATAATCATCATCCATACTTTTTGTTTTTTGTTTTGGGCAAAATCATGCATCCATAGTAACGCACCAAATCAGTATGATCTTTGGATCAACATGTTTTTCTCTTACATTCAATATAATATTCAATCTAAAACAATAGAGAAATGGTTTGTTAATCTTTCTTTTCCCCACCATTTTTGGTTCGAAGTTCAAAACATGTTTTTCCATTCCAATCAATACAACAGTCATTCCAAAAGAAGAAAAAATGGTTTGTCAATCTTTTCTCTTTCCTTCCACCATTCAAAGCTTTGCTGGGTAGTTATTATTCAGCCATACTGGAATTCCATGTACAACCCCGGAGCAACCATCACTGTTACGTACTGGTACTCCCTTCACTGTACAGCAATGTTCTGAAACTTTAACCCTAACAGAAATATTTATAACCCCATTTTTCCTGCACTTTCTATCCCACAACCTATAGCTCAGAAAATGAACTTGATTTTCCGGCACATAACCTCCCACAAAATCTGAAATTGGTATTCTCGCCATCCCAATAATTGTCACACACCCCATTGAACTCTTCTCCTTCACCTCAGCTGTTATGAACCTTGCATGCACTGGCACTTCCATCTCCACCTTCTCATTCCATTTCGGGTGGCTCCCACCGCCTTCTGATTCCATTCCCGTCGCCCATGTCTCGTCCGGCCGGCCAGAGTCCGGCGAATGAAGGCAGACGAACACGTTCTTCTTCACGTGCTTGCGGTTGATTCTGAGGTCTTCTGCAGATAAAACTGTGATCTCTAGTTCGTGTGACATGGTTTGTTTGGGAGGATGGGATTAAAGGAGATGTTATGGATGGAGGTTGTGGAGATGTTGGGATGAGAGGGAGAGATGGGTTTTATACGTGTTTGGGAAGGAAGGTTTAGCGAAAGGAGAGAGAAAGAGAGAGGTTGTTTCTGTTCGGTGTGGCGGGAAACTTCTGAGAAAAGGAGAGCCGTTAAGTAACGGCGTGGCGGTCATCGAGAGGTTAGGCAAACGTAACGGCGACGTTGGGGGGAGGAATCCAACGGTGATCGTTAGAGTTGATGGCGGAAGTTGCAAGGAAATTTCGTTACTGACAGGGAGGAATTTTCAAATCTGAGCTAGTGTTCATTTCCGTGGCTGCCAAATTCCAATGGAAAATTCAGTACCTAACCAATTGTGAGTTCCAACTTCCAACGAAGAATGTAATTTCTGTGCATATTTTATTTACACAGTCCAGATTGTTTTGAATCATTCGGATTTTATTATTTCTTTTTAAATATGGATTAGGATTTTACATAATTTTATATAGATCATAACTTTTAGAGACATAAATAGTGATGGATATTGAGATTGTTCAAAAGATAACGTGGAGTTAGTCATAATACGTCAAACCAAGTCTTTTTTTTTTTTGTTTGGCCAAAACGTCAAACCAAGTCAACACCCTTGTTTTTGTGATATTATTTCATGTGACACCACTTGTTCCACATACAGATGCAATTTTAAAAGAGAAAAAGGTATTGAGGGTTAATTGACGGAAAAAGTGTCCAGTCCATTTGGGCCCCAAAATGAAAAGAAAAGAAAAGAAAAGTCTGAATCAACGCGAAATTGTGTATTTATTATTAGTACGACAAAAACCGGATTGGCTTTTGGGTTATGCTGGCATGCATGCCTACCGGTTTGTATTTAATTTAGTTTCTAGGGATAATGACAAACAGAGAACCCGCGCAATTATAAATTATTTAATTTAGAACAAGTGCCTCGATATATAATGTCCAACCAAACAAAAATAAAAAAAAAAAAACCCTACCCCCAGCAGGATCCCATTATTTATCTTGATCCCTCGTATTATATATCCCAAAAACTTCCGCTGTTTGCCACCTCAAATTCCCATGATTTTCCATACAACCTTCGATTGTTTGCCGTATAAAGATTCCGAGTATTGGTCTCCTACTTTAAAATTAAAAAAAAATGATGATTATGCGTGCTTGGTGACAGAAAGATATGAGGGAACGCATGCATTACAAATAATGAATGCTGCGAGTGTGTGTGTGTGTGTGTCTATATATATATCAGTAGATAACAGTATGCGTGCATATTATTCGTCCGATCGACGGGCATTTTGTTATCAGTGTTCCCTTAATTAGCTAGATTGCTTCCACGTTCTTTAATTAATAATGGGATCTACACAGTA
>QFDD01005990.1:0-11887 GCA_006871305.1 Vachellia collinsii | reverse complement strand
ATGTATGTAATTGCAATCATGTTATGGATTCAAGATATGCTTTACCTGTGAATATGAAATTGTGATTAATATGGCAGTGGAACTTTGCCCCGGGAACCAATGCCTTCTAATATAACTGTGAGGCTCCCAACCTTAGAAGATCTCGAGGCTTATGCTGTAGAACAATGGGAGGTGCAATGTTTAATCCTTTTTATTCCTATTTTATTTCTTCTATTTAAATATTTATTCTTGTTGCTGTTTTGTGAAAGTAGTCATTGAATTAATGTAATCCAATTAATTTCCTGCGCCTGATTATTTAATTTTACCTAACTAAAATTAGCCCTAACTCTTTATCTTAATTCTGTGATAAATCAGTGTTTCTTGTTGCAACTTATAAGCCCAAATCAAGTTGAAAGGCCTTCAAACATCAGCTCTTCTTTAATGAAAGTTTTCCAGCGCCAACTTATGAAACAAAGGTGTTGTTTTCTTGCAATGTGTTTTTCATTTCTAATACATGGGTATTGCTAACATTACTTTTATGTCTTGTGTGTACCAATGTAGAGATAAAGAAGCCCCCAAATTAACTGAAAGTGGATTTCAATTTTTGGTATGTGTCAACTAATTTGTTACCCTTTCACATTTGAAATTATTCTACCTAATGATGTGCATCATCCATGTAAATTGCAGCTTATGGATACAAATGCGCAGCTTTGGTACATCATCAGGGAATATATTACTAATTCTGAGGTATTGAACAATGGTTAATTTGATGGTTCAAAAACCAGTCCTATCGGTGGCAAGAAATTGCTCTTCAACCCTGATTCTATATTTCAAATGTTTTATCATTTGTTTCCTATTGGCTCTATATCATCCATTCTATGCAGGCACGAGGTGTTGATGCTGCTGAATTAATCTCATTTTTGCTGGAACTTAGTTTTCATGTAATAGGAGAGGTAAGACAATCTCATTGGTGTGTGGAATAAGAACTTGCACTATTGTGTATTAACTTTTTTTAGCTGCAGTGTTGATCAGACACTCTCTTTCCTTTTTCTTTATACTTATGTCTTACTAAAGCATATTTACATTTAAATACCATATGATTTTGACAATGTTGGTGGTTTCCTATGTATTAGGCATATAATATAAACACATTGACTGATTTCCAGAGGAACACGATTAAGGACCTTGCAGATCTTGGATTAGTCAAACTACAACAGGTAACAAGATTTCTGTGCTTATTTTGATGCAGATGATGAGTTTAATGCTGATCTTAACTAATGTATCTACTTATAAATCCATCTTCGTATTACATCACTTTTTATAGGGCAGGAAAGAAAGTTGGTTTATACCTACTAAATTGGCTACCAATCTTTCAGTGAGCTTGGCTGATTCATCATCTAGAAAGCAGGTTGCTTCTTTTAAATTCATTTAATTTTAGTCATAAGATTTGCTTTATAGAAAATTCTTGAAATGACCATGCTTGAATACATAGTTTATTTGTAGCAGCTAGTTTTTTATTGTCATGTTTTATTTTTTATGCCTTGCTATGGCAGATTGCTTATTCCTCTCTCTTGTATTAATTCTTTCCATCACATAAAACATAAAAGTTCCACAAATCTGAAGGAAATTTCAAAAGTTCACAATTTTCCCTCATTAGGGTTGTAACGTTAGGAAAAATTTTCACGTTACTCGATTGTCTTAGGAGATTTTGAAAAATAAATTCCAATACTATTCTTGTTTAACTCTTTCAGGGCTTTGTGGTGGTGGAAACCAATTTCCGGGTTTATGCTTACTCAACTTCAAAATTGCACTGTGAAATATTACGGCTTTTCTCCAGGTATGCCTCGAACACTTTCTACATTTCAGTCTCTGTGAATTATTTGTTCTTCTAAGTGCTTTCTAGCTTTTCTATTGCTGTTAGCAATTTTTTGCTGAAACATGAGGTAGTGTGTTGCATCTCGTATGAACTAGAGTTCATCAATTATGGACTTTTTCATTAAATGAAGGTGAAGTTGTGGTTTTACTTTCTTTTGCTGAAGTTTTGGGAACTGCTTAACTTTTTCTAGAAGTACTGTCTATTATTTTGCATGTTTCATGCAAAATTAGAGCATTGCTTTTAATAAAAAAAAATTTATAAGTTAAGCAGCATAAATATTTTTAAAAGATGGAAGCGTTTGAAGCCCTAACTAATAAAACTACCTTGCATATAGACTTTCTCTTGAATTGTTGATTGCAGCTGGTTTAGTTCCCCTTAAACCACATTTTGTTATGTAAAGCCTTTATCCAACATCCTTAATCCTTTCTTTCAGACCTTATGATGGCTTTTTGTCGTTCCTCTTGCTCTTCAGTTTTCCCGAGAGTTAGTGTAAACTAAATATTTTCTTTTCCTAATAGCTAAAATCCAACAGTCCAATGGCCCTAGTCTACTGGCAAGACTTTAATCCTTTAACTTTGAGAGGTTTTTTTTCCAATAGTCGAAAACTTTTTCATTAAAGAAAAGTGAAAGGAATACCTTGTAATAGTACATAATTATATAGACAAAAATATACTAATCTTTAACATCGGTCAGTTTCTTTTTCATCTCTTAATTTTATTAAGTTTCATATTATTTCTTTTACATGTAAAGAAATGAATGAAATAAATTAGCAATATCAAAAACTTAAAGAAAGGATAAATTAAGTGGGAAAAAAATAAGAGTAAGAGCATTAAAATCAGCACATAGAAACACATAAAAATTACAAAGTCAAAAAGTATTTTTTTAAATAAAGAAAAGATATCTTATTTGCTTGATTGCCTTTTATGTTTCTATTGGCAACATCATCAATACATTCACCTATACACTACAGCAGAACTTTAGGTTATTCTACATTGTTTTTTATCACAGGTATTGCTTCTTTCTTCATGCGATTCTATTACTTAAATACTTTTATGATGGTGCAGTGTAGAATATCAGCTTCCAAATCTTATTGTTGGGGCTATCACAAAAGAAAGCTTGTATAATGCTTTTGAAAATGGCATTACGTCTGAGCAGGCAAGCAGAGAAATCCTATCATATCTTGTTTCAATTATGTCAGGGGCTAGTGAAGTTCTCCAATGACAAACTCGAAACAACATAATAGGAAATTAGACCAACTGGGCAAGTAGAGAAATTCTATCATATCTCCAGTAATAGTTTGTGTACTTGTTAAGTTTCCTGTGCCATCATTCTTTGATAGATGTCTAGAATTTCATATGGACCAAGCTCTTGCTAAGGTCTTGCTCGGGGAACATGATAAAGTTGTGAAAAGTTCATGGTAAATCTTGTACAGAGTCAAATACTTTAATATCATTTATTTTCTGGAAGCTTGTTCTTTTTGTACAAGACATGTTAACAGCCACTAACATGGGATCGACATGCCTTTAAAACTCATTTGCCATCCCATAAAATGCAGTGCATTGTAATAGAGAGGTCGTGTGGGAAATACTGCTTACTATTCTGCCCACTTTCACCTTACTCCCCAAATGATTACTGTTGGTTTCAGTTGACTTTCGGGAACTTGTTTCATTCATCTCTTTGCAGCTAAACCTGTATTTTTTTTTTTTGGAGCAGATAATCAGTTTTCTTCAGCAGAATGCTCATCCACGGGTTGCAGAGAGAATACCATGTGTACCAGAAAATGTCACCGACCAGGTTTTGATTTTTGATAAGATCGGTTGTAGGATTAACTAACAATAACTAACATAGTTCTATAACTAAAACCTTTCATGGATTCTTTCTGTGTTATTCTTTAGAGGGATGGATACAGTTATTGTAATATAAGTCATTATTTTCTGATGTCTGACTGTGCAATGAATGGGTTGACAGATTAGACTTTGGGAATCTGACCTAAACAGAGTTGAGATGGCTGATGCATATTACTACGATGACTTCCCTTCCCGGGTAAAAATTTTAACATCTTTTGAGTTCGTATATTTGATAACGGGCTAAGTGATGCCAGCACCCTAAAGTAGTAGCACTCATTATCCTAGACTAACTTGGGATTTATCTAGCATCTGAAGTATTTTTTTCAATAACATTATTTTAATTTTTTATGCATCCAACATTCTAAAGTATTTTTTAAGTATCACTCAACATCCTAAATTTAGGGTGCTCATTGCTATTGAGAAAAATATTTTACAGGCAAAATTACACCAAAGATATCTTAGGATATTTCGTGCTATTGAAAAAAATACTTTAAGATATTGAATGAACTACAAATTAATTTAGGATGTTGAGTGCTGCTAAGAAAATATTTCATAATACTGGATGTATTTGACCCTCTAATAAATTCTTCAAATCTTATTCTTTGTATCATTTGTTTTGTGGGCAGGATGTATTTGAAGGTGCTTGTGACTGTGCCCGAGAATGGAATGGCTTGTTGTGGGAAGATTCAAAGAAGATGCACATGGTGGTCAAGACGGAGGTTCATCCCTATGTCCGTGATTATCTCCGCCGTCAAAAGTAGCCACAAGATCATCTGAGGCATTTTGACCGGATACTGAGGCAAAGAAGCATTGTGCATAAGCGACATTGGAAAAATAGTACTTTTTTTCCAGATGGGATTTTTTGCTGAAGCTGAAATGATGGAGACTTATTTGCTGCAGTTAGCTGGTATTGGGTTTGTTAAGATTAATGCCCAGTGGACAAAGTTGATAAAATTCAAAAGATTTAACTGGGTTAGTTTCACAAGATGATGTCTTGATGTTGGTGGGAATAATGCATCGAAAGTGGGGTTTCAGGGTTAATTTGATTAAACTTTTGAATTCAATGCAAGAGAACAATTTGAGACATCTATGAAGCAGATACAGAAGTCGAATTTCATCCGAAAGCAAGGAGTCAGATTGATCAATTTTTTCATGATTAATGACTTCAAATAAGAATAATGTTGACACAACTTATTCAATACCTCGTCAAGGGACTTATAATGAAGAGCATTTATCTCTTAAAAAAGGTGCCTTATAGTGCGTATCAAATGAGAATTTCTAGACAAGAATACTTTCCTCAACCTACTATCTTCCTCCAAAAGGTGGTAATTTGTCTTGACTAAGTCTACTACAAAATTGCAAATTATATAGAGAATGAGTTTTTTGTTAGATTAGTGTTTAGTAAAATTTGTTTGTCTTTGCAATAGGTTTATTCTCATGATACTGTACATGATGCTATTTTTATTATAAAGAAAAAAAGAGTGAAGGTAAAAATTGACTAAAATACCTCTAGAACTTGCAAAACCCAAGAATGCGATTCAAATTGTAAAATCCCACGTTGGTCCACCATACCAAAAAAGAATTAAAAATTGTAATGTTTATGGAATTCTGCCCCTCCATTCAAAACTATGTCATCCACCCTTACTAGCCGGCCACCACTTGTGAATCCCTATCTGCCGTTAAAGCTTTGGGGTTGAAATTTTTATGCCAAAGGTGATCCAAGTGGGATTTGGTCCCACTACTATTTAGAGATCAAAAGGTTTTATAACAATTAAGCTACCAAATTATTTTATTAAAATAATACAGAATAATATATAAAATAATTATTAAAGTAAAAGACTCTCTTTTCAAAGAAATTAATATATTAAAGGTGGAATTTAGTACGTTTGAATCAAACTTTAACATTTTAATTAATGATTTACTATTTTTTACAAATTTTGCACTTAGAAAGATTAAAGAAAAAGGCTCTATTTCATGAAATTTACTACACCAGGTACAAGGGATTGCTAGCGGTGAGGATGGGTGGAAATTTTTTTAACGTAGGGACAAAATCATAAAAATACTAAAGTTTTTAAATTTCTCATCGGAATAGGGGCCAATGTGGGATTTTAAAAGTTTGAATCACTTTCTGGGGTTTCGCAAGTTTTAGGGGTATTTTAGAGGAATTGTCCTAGGAGTAAATGTCCAAAAACACCTTCAAGTGAAAAGGGGCGACTACGTTGTTCCACGCACGGTGAAGAGACAAGCTTAGGGGTTTTAGTTGCCGGGCAGCTGCCATAAACCCTTACCAAATCCGATGAAGATGCACTGTGGCCGTTTGATTTCCGGCGGAGGGCGGCTGCTCAGGCAGATGTGTACGGCGGCTACGAAGATAGTGGAATCGGAGGCCAAGCATTCGGCAAATGGAGTTAGCCTTTATCGAAAATTGTCGGCGCTGGATATGGCAGGAGGGACCGTTTCGCAAACGTTAAACCAGTGTATTATGGAGGGCAAGGTCCTCAGGAAAGACGAACTACAACGTTGCGTTAAGGAGCTTCGAAAGTATCGTAAATTCAAGAATGCCCTCGAGGTTTCTGTTCTGCTTCTTTCACATCTCTCTGAGTTCCCTCTGCGAATGTTTGGCTGTGTTCTGTGACTCTCACGGACTGAATAAGGGAAAAAAAGTAATTTTGATCATTGTAAATGAGATCTCATGGAGGCATAAACAACCGGGTGGAAACATTAATCATTTCCCACTTCTCTGAGTTGATTGTTGTGTATATGTTGCATCCGCAGATAATGAATCTTTGAAGTTTTCTTTCAATGCAGATAATGGAATGGATGGAATTTAGGGGAATCACCTTCTCCACAACGGATTTTGCACTGTATTTAGATCTAGTATCCTTAACCAAAGGGATGGCAGCTGCTGAGAGCTATTTTAGTGGTCTTCCTCCTCGAGCTAAGAACAAATTTACATATGGAGCTCTTTTGAATTGCTATTGCAGGGACTTAATGGAAGACAAGGCATTGGCTTTTTTTGAAAATATGAATGAACTCAATTATGTCACCAACGATCTGCCCTTTAATAATCTGATGTGTTTATACATGAAACTGAGCAAACCTGAGAAGGTGCCTCCATTGATAGATCATATGAAGCAGAGGGAAATAAAAATCACTGCTCCTGCATATCATATCTGGATGAATAGCTATGCCTCCTTAAATGACATTGAAGGAGCGGAGAGAGTCTTTGAGGAGATGAAAAAGGAAGCTGAAGACAAAATCAACTGGCTGACTTATAGCAACCTTGCCGCTATCTATATAAAGGCTAATCATTTTGAGAAAGCTGAATCCGTGCTTAAAATGTTGGAAAAAATAGCGAGACCGAAGGAGCGTGAAGCTTACCATTTTCTACTAAGTCTCTATGCAGGGACTGGTAATCAAGGTGAAGTTTACAGGGTATGGAATTACCTCAAATCAGTACCTCCAGTGACTAACTTTAGCTATCTTACAATGCTCCAATCCCTTCGGAGGCTTAATGATGTTGAAGGTTTAACAAAGTGCTTTGAGGAGTGGAAATCAAGTTGTATCACTTATGATATGAGATTAGCGGGCACTGTTATAAGGGCCTACTTGAGTCATGGCCTCTGTGAAGAAGCTATATCGGTGTTTGAAGAGGCCATCAAAAGGAGGCAGGGCAAAGGACCTTTCATGAAGACTCATGAAACGTTCCTCCTCTTCTACTTGGGGAAACGGAAGGAAGATCTTGCATTGCATCACCTAGAGGCAGCTCTTTCAGAAGCCAAGGACTATGATGGATGGAGTCCATCACTGGAAGTTATAAGTGCATTTCTGAAGTATTACGAAGAAGAGAAAATTGATGGAGTTGAGAAGCTTCGCCAAATTTTCAAGAATTGCAATTTCGATGATCGTTGCCTTTTAAATTATACATGACGAATCAGCTCTGGAACCCCATCATATATTGAAGGAAGAGTCTGAAATAAGCCAGGGAAACATGGACTTGCTGGCGAATGTTCACTGAATAGAAGGGTCGTCGTCGTCATCACATATATATATATATATATATATATCTGACTATTTTGTTGTCATAAATGTTCTTTCTCAATCCTTTTGGCTCATTTGGGCCAACAAAATGGTTCTCACTTTTGTGCGTTTCTGGAGTCATGCATACCTTGTGCCAAGCAAAAGGCTTTTAAATTCGTTGATATACTTATTTTCTTGACTTTTTGCAGAGCATCTCAATGTCCAGTTATTGTTTATGTGATCTTTAATGCCAGTAGAAATAAAAATGAATTTTAAAATATTTTTGATAAAATGATGGAAGTGAGATATAATTTTTATTAAAACTAGAGTTTACTCGATCAAGCGATGTGTGGGTTGATATAACATGTCCAATGGATTTGAGATTCATATATTTAGTAGTAGGTTCAATTAAAATGCACTCATAAGTATACAAAAATTTATCATAAAAATATATCCTGTAACACAAATTTATTATAGTGAACAAATATAAATATACATACAAAGGTGAACAAAAGAAATGTTATCTTGTTTAGATGAATAATACTTTTACCAATTATTAAATAGCATATAACAATTGGTAACCAAGCAATAATCAATGTAGATATATGATTAATGAATAATTAGTTTAGAAAAAATAATGAAATTACATTGAACTAAAATTGTGGATTTATAAAGGCATCATGACCTGAAGGGGAAAAAAAAAGTAAAGCAAAGTAACAACGTTTTGAGCCTAAAGAAACTAACGAAGAGCTCCTCAGCTAGTGTAACACCTGCCACCACAATAAGTAATATACACAATATTAAATAAAAAGGGGGAAAACATGAGCATTATTAGTAGGTATCCGATTGAAATTGTTTTAGAGGTGTGAAAATTGATCCTTTTTTGCTTTTGTATCTTTTATTGTGAAGGGAAGTAAAATAATCATTTACCTGTATAGACCACCTCAGCAACCTCATTCAAAATCTCAGTTTTCTTAAAGCCCCTTCTTTCCAAACCATCCTAAAGAAGTATCATACAAATGTGGTTAATAAGATAGATGACAATCTCACTTACATGGAAGTGAGATGGGTTTTATTTGTTTACATATGGAATCCTTTGAACACATTTTGATGGAAGTGTTACTTCTATGAAACTGGCTTTCAAGATGACCAAACAATTAAATTTAAGGATTTCGCTTCTATTTTCAATTCTCATCTCTCAGTTACAACGTACCAAATGGGGCATAAGTTTCTTGTACCATCACTCTTCAATAGAACTCTAGAATTTCGGCAGTTTTTCAAATGTTCTATACACAATAAAAATAATTACCCAAATATTACACTCTAAAAATTATTTTCCAATATACTATACTTCTCACTAAACTCGTTCATGGGGTGAATGAGTTTAGTGGCTTAATATTAATTTTTTTGAAAATTTGATTTGGAACTCGTTCAAGAGGTGAACGAGTTCCAAATCATTTAGCTAAAATTACACAATCAACCCCAAATGTATAAAATATAATAAATGATCCCCTTTTCTATTTTTCTTCCATTTTCTCTATTTTTTTCTTTTATTTATCTTATTATTATTTTTAAATAATATATTATAATTCATTTTATAATAAAAAATATTTGAGTGAAATTATATTACTTAAATAACCATTGGATGATTTTCAATTATCATAAAATAATTATTTTCTAATTATAATTTTTTACAATAAAATTTTAGGATGTTACATTTTTTCTCTTTCAAATTGTACTTCTATCCATTCTTTGGAATATAGGGATTCGTTACTATAATTTCGGATCTAACCGTTTATCTCGAGATTTCATGTGCGGCGATTTTAGAATTTATTTTATGATAATTGAAAATTATCCGATAGTTATTTAAGTAATATAGTTTCACTCAAATATTTTTTTAATTATAAAATAATTATAATATATTATTTAAAAATAATAATAAGATAAATAAAAGAAAAAAAATAGAGAAAATGGAAGGAAAATAGAAAAGGGGATCATTTACTATATTTTATACATTTAGGGTTGATTGTGTAATTTTAGCTGAATGATTTGGAACTCTTTCACCACTTGAACGAGTTCCAAATCAAATTTTCAAAAAAAGAATTAATATTGGCTTGAACGAGTTCAAGCCTTTGTCAGTGAATCCCATTGAACTCGTTCACCGCATGAACGAGTTTAGTGGGAAGTATAATATATTGGGAAATAATTTTTAGAGTGTAGTGTTTGGGTAATTTTTTTTACTGTGTATAGTACACGTGAAAAATTGCCCTAGAATTTCATATGCATCAAGCTCTTGTTAATGTCTTGCTCAACTACATGATAAAATTGTGAAAAAGAAAAGTTCTGGTAAATCTTATAAAGAGTGAAATACTTTGACACTATCTTCTATACTTAATATAAGCACCCTTAACCTTTTTTTTAGAAGATTAAGAAAACTAATTAAACTAATATATTTATCTTTTTTGTAAATTAATTTATCTGATTTATAAAGTGATATATAACTTAATGACATATATAAGTGTTTTAGAAAATATATAAAATCTCAAATAGGTTATTTAATGTCATTAATCTCTAAAAAAAAAGTTAATTGAAACTTATATTAAGGATATATGAGGTAACATTGCTTTTATTTTTTAGTAGCCTGTTCTTTTGGTCCAAGGCATGTCAACAGCCACAAACATGGGACTGGCATGCATTTAAAACTCATTTGTTGCACATAAAATGCAGCATTGTAATGGAGGGGTGCTGTGGGAAACAATGATCACTACTCTGCTCGTTTTCACCTCATTATAATAAAAATTATCCATATTTCAAATTTAGTTTCCTTCCCCTGCTACCTTCCTCATACGGTGGTGATTTGACTGGACTGAATCTGCTGCAAAATTGCAAATTATTATGAGAGAATAAGAAAGCTTTTCGTTTAGCTTACATTTTTATCAGGACAAAAAAAAAAAGTTCCAAAAACACATTCACATTGAAGAAAGAAAGGTAAATGACAAAAAAAGATATTTGAAAATGTGAAATTACGGAGAAGTGTGAGAAGATTTACAAATGACAATAAAGAAAGAAGATATCAAAATATCATTTAGAAATTGGAGGAAAAAGACAAAATAAGATGAAAGCATCAAAATTGGTTATTTTAAAAAAGTTTCTAACCACCCCACCAGTCACTGTCGATGACCGACCAGTTGCCAGTGCTGGAACCCACTTTGGTGACTAGGCACCAACCTTCGATGATCGGTTATTTCATTCACAAGTTTTATTAAGATATTATCCACATTTCAATAGCGATTACCAACTTTATCAAAAAAGCAAAATTTACCATTTCAACTTATTCACAAGTTTCTTTAAGACATTTTCCACATTTCATTAAAGTACTACCAAATTTTCTTTATCAATTAATAAATTCATACTTTCAAATCATTTACAAGTTTTGTGTGCACATTAACAAAATTCATTATGTTCTTACCAACTTTCATTCACAAAAGTAACAAGTCCACATTTTTATGTTACTCACAAGTTTGTATAGGCAATACCTAATGAAATATGGGAAATTCCTTAAGAAAATTTGTGAATGATATGAAAGTGTAGATTTATTACTTGATAAACAAAAATTGATAATAACTAATGAAATGTGGGGGGAATGTTTTTTTTTAACACAATTTAAGGAATGCTTTAACAAAATTTGTGAATGACCTAAAAGCATTATGTTGTTAATTGGTAAACAAAAATTGATAATACCATATCAAATATGAGGAATAACTTGACAAAACTTGTGAATGACCTAAGAACATAAATTTGTTAATTGATAAAAAAAATTGGTAATACCTTATGAAATATGTGAAATATTTTAACAAAACTTGTGAATAATCTAATTGTGTAAATCTGTTAATTGGTAAATGAAAGTTAGTTATTACTCAATTTGTTCATATCATCCTTGCGCAGAGGCCATGCTAATCTTCTTCGTATCGTTCCAATTGTATCGGATGTCCCCAAAGTTATTATTGATGAAACATGGAGAATGAGTTAACAAAACTTATGAACGATTTGAAAATGTAAATTTGTTAATGGGTTAAGGTGCATGTAGCACCCTAAAATAATTTTGAAAATGCATTCAACACTATATAATATTTTAGGGTGCAATTTCATCCCTAGAATATTAAGA
>QFDD01005989.1:0-13233 GCA_006871305.1 Vachellia collinsii | reverse complement strand
AATTATTTCTCTCAATATTATAAGTAGTTATGTTTGAATTTGATAAAGAAAATTGTAAACAAGCATTTAATTTTTTGACAAATTTAATCAGTTGACTTTCATTTGAATCCCTTTTATAGCCTGTGCAGTTAAATAAACTAGACTTATATTTTAGACAATAATCAAGATCTAAATTAAAAATTCAAAGCATTGTCAATATAAAAAATTAAGCATGGTAGGAAATTGCATTGGTAAATGTTCCTAATATTCTCACGTATTAATGTTAGATTTTTTTTAAAATCATTTAAAAAAGTTAATCCAAACACCTTCTAAATTAAGAAGGATTTTTAATGAGAGAAATATTTACATTTAATGTCAAGTAAATATGTGGAACAATGCTGGAACATGATGATTTATAGTGTAAGAGGCGATCAAGTGAGTGAGTTACAGAAATTTCATGTGATAAAACCCAAAACATTTATTTTAATCAAAACCAAATCTCCCCTTTGGAAATAGGTTCCGTGTGGTTAATTTCAACCCGAAACAGAAGTTGTGGCGCTGTGCGCACACATAATTTTGCCAAGTAGGCGATCTGAAACCGCGGAAAGTAAAAATTTTCCATGTTTTTCTGAAAAGTCTTCATGGTCAGTTGGTCTTTGCCTCCTCCTTCGTTCACACACGTTAATAAATAGACCTTCGTCTCACTTCTGTCTCAATCCTTCCCCTTCCTCCTCCGCTTCTTTTACACTGCCATCCCTATCCATTCTTCTCCCTCCCTCCCTCCCTCCACGCGCTCTTCAACTTCTTCATCGGATTCTTCCTCCTCCCCACGGGATTTCCCTTCTCTCCTTATTTCTTTCACTTCACGTAATAATACCCAATTCTCAATTTACAATCACGCTCGTCTCTCCTCGACTTCTTCTTTGTGTGTCTATATATATATATATATATATCCTCTACTCTCCATTTTCTCTTCTGGGTTATACCTTCTTCTTCCCTTTGATTGGCTTTTCGAGCTCAACCTTCTCGATTCTTTTGCCTTTTGGGAGAGTAAACCCCGATCCCGAACCCAATTGATAGGCACGGCCGCATGAGCGCTTGAGGACCCGCCACCATCGTAGTGTTGAATTGGGCGTTTAGGTATATGAGTGCTTAGAAAATGAACTGTTTCTTCTTCAAAAAGAAATCTGATAGCAGGAGAGCATCAACATCGGCCCCGCAATTGCAAAATGAGAGGCGGAGGAGCAACCCGGTGGTGAACCGGGTATGCAAGTCGACGAGTTCGATACCGTCGCCGAGGAGCCTGACGGAGTTGTACAAGGAGAAAGTCAAAGAGAGCGATTTCAGAATTTTTAGTTTGCAAGAGCTTGAAGAAGCAACTAATCGCTTCAATAGGATGCTCAAGATTGGTGAAGGTGGCTTTGGGAGCGTGTATAAAGGTACGATTAGGCCTCCCGGTGGACGAGGCGATCCACTTGTCGTAGCCATAAAAAAGCTCAACAAGCATGGCTTTCAGGTACACCTCTTAGTAACAATTATTTGATCCGGTGACTCTGGCGATGAAGAAATGATTGGAACCCTTTTCTTTCTTTATCTGTTGCGAATTATATGATAGCCTTTTCCTCTAGTTTCGTTTTGTTAAAATCCGTACAGGAAAGTTGTAGGCGCCTTTGTAAATTCAGTGGCGAATTTTATTGTCGTGAAATGCCTAAAAATGCATGTTAATTTTGTTCGATAAGCACAAAAATTGTTCTCATTCCCATTAACTAAGTCGGTGACCTGTACAAACAGTGGAACTATAATGTTCATAAGCTTGCTTAACAAACTGAATCATTGTTCTGCATTTCATTTCTACTGAATAATGCATCACTGAGAGAATGATTCAATATTGCTTAAAAAATTTTCGGACTTAACTTTGGAAGTATTCTCAAAATGGTATTCATAAACAACATTATGTTGGATGTTGATAATTCCTGACTTAAAGGTTGGACATCACATGGCTCCCTGTCTTTGCATTTGTTTTACTGGTTTGTGGCTGCACGCGTTAAAATTTACAATGCTTATTTTTACTTGTTTCTTACGTTTGTTTAAAATTTTATCAAAAGGGTCACAAAGAATGGCTTGCCGAAGTTCAATTTCTTGGCGTTGTAAATCATCCAAATCTGGTAAAACTTCTGGGATACTGCTCAGTCGATGGAGAAAGAGGGATCCAACGGTTGTTGGTGTATGAGTATATGGCAAATAAAAGCCTAGAACCTCATCTTTTCAATCCTTCTCTTCCTACCTTGCCTTGGAAAACGAGATTGCAGATCATGATCGGTGCTGCGCAAGGATTGGCTTATTTGCATGAAGGATTGGAATTTCAGGTACCTCATTTTGTCCTTTGGTGTTAGACTTGAACCATTTTTCAAAGTCATACACACGGGATGTTTCTGTAGTGTTGGTTTCCTTATGGTAAGAACTACAGAAACACTATGTAGTAGGAGATGCAAACTGTTCTTGATATACATGAGGATAAAAATTTCAGGTTAAATGGGAATCCAAATTCATGCTTCAGAAATATATTGATTTTTTCTGTACCTGTTTCTGCTGTTTATATTGAAACCATATACTTTTTTTATCTTTAGGTGATATACCGAGATTTCAAAACTTCAAATGTCCTATTGGATGAAAATTTCCACCCGAAGCTCTCTGACTTTGGTCTTGCAAGGGAAGGCCCCCAAGGCGATAAGACTCATGTATCTACTGCGGTAAGATGAACTGATAATTTTTATTAACTTCACGTATCACTAATTGCATGTCTTTGGGTACCTGGAATTATTATCCATTGTTTTTAGCTTCTTGTTTCAATAATAACCAGTAAACTATGATCTGTGCAGCAGCGACTTTATTGTATTAGAAAATTTTGTAGGAAGTTGATACATTGTGATATTATGGTATGATCAGGTGGTTGGAACACAAGGATATGCTGCCCCAGAGTATGTAGAAACAGGGCATCTCAAGGTTGAATGTGATGTTTACAGTTTTGGAGTGGTACTTTATGAGATCATCACAGGGAGGCGAGCATTAGACAGAAACCGTCCAGCTGTGGAACAAAAGCTTCTAAGTTGGGTTAAACAGTATCCTGCTGACACTGGTAGATTCAGCATGATCATTGACCCGCGTCTCAGAAACAATTTTTCTCCTGGAGCAGTTCGCAAAGTTGCTAAGTTGGCCGACGCCTGTACAAGTAAGAATCCTCAAGACAGGCCAACCATGGCTGGGATAGTGGAAACCTTGAAGGAAGCATTGCAGGTTTCAGAGACCTCTGATGCTTCTCGGAGTGCAACTCCCGAATCATCTCGATCTTCTTTGGCTCGAAGAGGTAAACAAATTGAGTAAAGCATACTTCAAAATGTGGAATAGATCATTTACGCATCACCAGGGATTGATCAATTATTATCAAGCGTATAAAGTCAGAGATATTGTAGATTTCCCTTTTCTAGGGTCTGGAGTATTGAGCTTTTTGGTTGGTTTTGACTCTGTTCAACAAAGCGAAGTCTTGCCCCTACGCTACAAGTCATCGGCCTCCAATACTTTTTGTGCTAAATTAATCTAATATTAGAGGATTGAGAATTTGAGATGAAGATGAGGCTATATAGTTTATGTCACAACTTGAGTCTTTGCTTCAATTGGTTTTCCTTGATGGATGTAATTCATTTGAGATTTGTTGTAGATTGAACTTCGAATCGTAGAGCTAGGAGAGTAGAATATGTAGTTAACTTCATTTCCTAGATCCTGCCCTTGTGTCCTCTAGAAGCCATTGAATAGAATAAGCATATTCCTACTGTATATTTAGAGTTGACACTTTGAAACGGTGTTGCAGCTGAGGATCTCCATAGTTTGTTAATAAAATGGCGGAAAATTTTGATGAGATGCAAGCCAGGTGGGTTATTTATTTATTTATTTTTTTGGCCGGAAGCTGGGTAGGTTATTTATGTTGTATACTCATGTTGCTGTCTGAAAGCGATGTTAAATTTTAGTTAAATGGGGTGAAATAAATTATTTGTGTTGTTATACCAGGATTAATGTACTAGACATGGTGGGATTTTGTCAACGTATAAATATGGCGGCTGTTTTTCATTTGGAAATCCCAGAAAAAAAGAAATGGGTTATACCGTTTACACAATATTTAGTCGTTAAATAACTGTATATGAACGGAGTTGGAAGGTATAAAATAATGTAACGGCATCGAATTGAACCGATTCGTGAACAAGAAGCATACGGAATCTTCGGGTGGCTTTGACCATGTGTGACAAATGATGTTACTGTTTTAAGGGTCAAGGTAAACCCTTCTCAAACCCTAAATGTAAAACCTTAAGACCTTGTAACTTGCATTACAAAAAAGATTCTAGGAGTTTTACATTTGGGACGGGGAAGTATTATAATACCTTAATTTTCTCCAAAAGTTGTTCTAATTTTTAATCATATTAAAGCTCTTCTCTATTATTTTTTTGACATGATTATTTGACTGAGTCAATTTTAAATATTATCATATATAAGTGGGGTAACTCTACTAAGTATATTGCTTGTATCTACACATACTCCGTATTCAAAATCGGGTGTTTAAGTGGTTAAAGTTCCTCCCATCGAGATGAATATGTGTTGCTAAAGTTCTTTTAATGTTATCATGGTGTTGTATTTCAATATATTTTTTGTGATGATTCCTCCAGCTCATGACCAAGACAATGCTTTGACTTTTAAACTCGTTAAAACCTAGACCTCCATCTTTATTCTTCAAATCCTGCCAAATTAAAAGGAAATGGCATTTGCGAGAAGACTTCTTGTCCTTTTGGTTGGAACTCCATGAACCCCTCCTTCCATATTCTCAGAGATATTGCACCAAGGCAGGCAAGTTTGGGGTAAGTGGTTAAACATCGTAATCAGAGCGTACTTCTCTCTCTCCCCTTTTTGCGAGTAATGGATTTCATTTTTTACTGCACTTCCCCCGTCCATCTTTAGAAGGTTCTATCCAACGAATTGTGCTGTTCAAGAAAGTAGTCAAGACTAATAAATACGTAGGAAATAAAATTAATTTTTTTAACATACCCTTATATATGAAGGGGTCAATGCGAGAAATAAATGATGAAAAAAATTATGAAAGAGGATGCATTTGGGGGGGGGGAGTTCAATCGAGGATAAAATGTGTAAAAATGTATTTATTAGTAAGGTTCAAAAAATCAAACCGGGCATTAAACAGGGTGAAACAGTGGTTTAAAAGTTGATGATTTAGATCAGATTTAAACCGAAGTCAGACTGGTTATATTAAAATAATATAATTTAGTCGATTATATTTTATTTTAAATAAATTAATAGATAAAACTTAGAATATTATATTATTTTACTCATATTTTAAATTTTTAGAGTTTAATTAAATATCATTGATAAAAACAATTGGGAAGAAACAAAATAAATTTTATTTTATATCCTAATGCGTAAATGTGTTTAAATAGAAAACAGAAAATTAAAGGCTAGTTTTATTACCATATTTTTTAAGAAAAATTAATAAATCATATTATTCTACTCTGATTCCATTTTTTTTTATATTTCTAGCTTTTAAGTTTTTAAAATAAAATTTTTTAGAAAAAGAGCTAAACCAATTAAATTGCTGGTTCAACCAGTTCCGATGGTTTGACTGGTTCAAATTAGTCTCCGGCTAAACTCCTCGACTAAACCTATGACCGATTTATTGGTTTCCGGTCTGAACTGATCGGTTCAGTTCGATTTTTTGTACATGATTTATTAGTTTGACAAGCCCAAAGAGAACCTTGTAAGAAAAGAGAAGCCAATGCAAAAAAAGAATCTTATAAATAAGGATAGAGTAAATACCTTTTTATTAATTAAGTACATGTATATTTTTATTAAAGTCAATTCTATTTAAGGTATAGTTGAGCATATATTTCAAAGAGTATCAAACTTTAACTCGTTATGTCATAAAGAAACAATCATGTGGCTGTACCCAACCTGTTGGAGGAGGGAGTACAATTCCGACATTCTTGATATTGTGATCTTTGTTGATCCACCCTCTAAGTGTGTATAGATCTTTTACTTTCTGACATGACTTGATTCTATTTTCTACTCTACAATTTTGCACTTGACATTATTTATAAATAATAATAATAATAATAATATGATTATTTGATGCCATCATCCGAATTCATACCAATATTAATACATCAGAGTTTACATGTTAGGCTCATCAATCTACAGAAGCCCGAGTTTATACGTTGCATGATTCCAGATTCTATTAACTGCATAATTCTTGCATTGGCTTTTTGATAGGCTTTTAATTGATTACTCCATCGTAGAGCCGGTAATATGGGTTGGACCCGTCAACCCGCAGCGGCTTGGGTTGTAAAAATTATGGCCCATTTAGGTGCGGGTCTTTTTGAACCGCACCCACGGCGGGCTAACCCACTAATTCGCGGGTTAGCCTGCCAACCTTTTTTTAACAAAAAAAATTTAAAAAATTAAAATTGTTTTATAAAAAATATGTGGATAACATCTTATCATAATATAAATCTAATTAATATTGAATGTTTATTAATAATTTGATTAGTTTATATTTAGTTTAAATTCAATCTTATAAAGTGTATTATATATCTTTAAATTGTATTATATAAAATTTGAATTAGATATTTTATGTTTAAGTTATGATGTATTTTTATTAATTAAATTTATGAAAAAAATTTCATTTAAGGTATTGAAACAAATAAAAAAGATATTATAAGTGTAAGATAAAAAAAATTATGAGCAAGAAAAATATAAAAAAAATTAAATAAATATTTAAAAAAAAAAGTGGCGGGCTACAGGTTGGGTTGGGATTTTCCCAACCCATATGTAAGCGGGTGTTGGCGGGTTCAACCCACGGCGGACCAACCCGTAATTGGCGGGCTGACCTGTTTATCAGCTCTAGTCCATAGCCTAAAACAAAAGCGAAAATGTTTTATTTACATATTCAATATTACTTCGTTGAAGTAAAGAGAATCGTTTAATTTAGTTTGTAAGAAATTGGTTCATAATCTATAAAAAAATAAATTCAAATCACGCTGATGTGCTGTGTGTGGATGTGGACAATTTATAAATACTTCTATATTGTTTTTCAAGTATGGAGTTATATTATAACCCTGTGAGTCCAAACACCTAACTCTTCTACAAATTTTTATTAAAAAAATTATGATGGGCTTTTTATTAAAAAAAATACGATGGGCCTCCAACATTATGATGGCCCAAGTAGATAAAATTTTGTTCGTTTAACATGTTATTGTTTTTTTTTATTTTTCTTTCAATTTAAACTAATGTCATTTCAAGTTTATGGAAAAAAAAGGAGAATTACTATAGGATCTCATACAAGAGAATTAATATAAAAAAGATCTCATTGATAACTTAAACAGTTATCATTGACAACCTTTTAAAACCTTTCTAATATTAATTATCTTGCCTGAACTCTACAGTAATTTTTTTTAAAAAAAAAATGCAACTCGTGCCATTGGTGAACCAATTTTCTACTCTAATCGTCCAACCAGCAGAATGGGATTGGTATTTTATACCAAAATTGACAGTATTCGACCAAAAGAGCAAAATAATATGGAATGACACAATTTTCTAGAAAAATGTTACATAATAATCTCAGGTTCTCATAGTGTATACTGTATAACGTATACAAATTGCTTTATACTTTTGAGATCCTTCTATGAGAAAATTACTGTACAAGAGAAATTCACACCAGAGCATCCTCTTGAACATGCTTGTGTTTGTGAATCCCTTTGATTTGTGGAACGTATAGATCAGTCCCATGCGAATCGTAATCCGGAAGTCTCTGCCTCCGGCCACCTTCTGACATACTCCTCACGAAATCCACAAATTGCCGCCAATTTTGCTCTTCGAACAACCTCTTGTTCATCCTCAGGTACGTGAACGACACCAATCCGTTCCCACAATCCGATCTACTCGTTTCCATTACCTGTCCGTACCCGTCCCAATCGTATCTTTCCAACGCGTTCTCGCCGGCTAGTTGTACTCTCGCCGTCCTTGTTGCCATCTTCACCTGACGAACCAGTCCCTCCGGCGAGCAACCCGCGTGATGAGGTTGCTGCGAATCCTTCATCTCCATGCACGTGAAATTGAAGATTGCTCCGTGTTTCGCTAGCGTTTGCGCGATTGGAAGGTAGCCGTTGCGGGATCGGGTGTTGTAGTAGCCGGCGGTTAGCTCGGCAGCGTGCGATCTCGTATTGTAATGCCAATGGATGCCGGCGATTTTCGCTGAGAGTTTGGCTCCGGTGGATTGGAATATCCGGCCGGCGGATTCGAGGATCCTGTCACCGTGTTCTATCAATTTGTTGGAGTACCAGTCCAGGAAGAAGCTTCCGTAATCGGAGCTCCATGTCCCTTCACGCCGGAAGAATCCCGTATCTTCCGGGAATTGATTGTATTGGCCGGAATCGTGGGGCCCACTTCTCCCCCAATCTCTGTTCCCTATCGCCTCTGCTGCTGCTTCCAACGACGCCCTCATATACTGCATCATCAAAATTCACAATTCCGAAAAATCAAAACACAAGTCCTTTCAATTACCAGGTGATGACTATAACTTCGATATCGATCTTGAGTAATCTTATTTCTGTGAAACAGATTGAGTTTTATTGTTACCTTGTCGTAGCATTGGAATTCACCAATTCCAGGAAACCTCCAAGTTCCATTGCTTTCTGGATAAGATGGATATCTGAGTTCTCCACAAGGGCCCATCCCTATTTGAATTTCCTGCAGCACCAAAACTTGGTTATTAAATTACGCAACTCAAAACCTTATTTCATTGTTCTGCATTTGTAGAATTACGTGTTGATTAATTACACTTACTTGGATAACACTGCCCAAGTAATCTCTGAATCTGTCACGGAAACTAGTCATGAAGTCAGAGTAAACCTGAAGAGGCGTCCTTCCTCTTAGAACAGGAATCAAATCACACCCCAGAGAAATATACTCGGGGTTTCTCCTCCCAGATCTGTCTGTGTAAACCAGGTCAGGATTCTTGCTGATTTCTTCTAGCACCCAAGGAGGTAGAGGAATACTGAAATTTGAAACACAAAATAAAACTGTTATCAACCAGCGAATGTGTATGTGTATATGTAACTGGAACCTCTGTGTGTGTGTGTGTGTGTGTGTGTGTGTGAACGTGTATATGTATGTATATACCTGCAGGAATCGCCTACGTTTCCTCCACATTGATGGAAGGACATGACGACTTGAAGCTTCAATCCATGTTTTTGTACCATGTGAACAAGTTCTGCGTAAGGTTCCCAGTTATAGTTGAAAGGGCCATTGTTTTCAACTAAACCCCACCAAGCGTCCACCATGACTCCTTCAACTCCTGCATTTTTTAGGGCCATTAGACTAGCGTTCATGGCTCGTGCCTTATTCAGAGTCCCTCCCATCGTCACTGTGTCTAATGGAAGCATCACAAATACTGGTACTCTCATAGAATCATCGTGCTTATGAGGAGCCATCAATGGCGGATGCTGCAGCTCCTCTGGCCTGCTGGCTTCAGAGCCGACCACCGTCACATATGGTTCTTGTTGCTGCGTCATGTTCTTTGTTGCTCTGAGACGGAATGATGATGATGATGGCTTTATCCTTGCAAAGCAAACTGTAGAAGGCAAGTGGTCATCGGAAGATTTGGGAATTTGGGTTTCTATTTGAGAAAAGAAGGAATTTGAAGAACGAAGTGTAATTGCCATTTTTGTTTCTTCTTCTTTGTTTCTCTGTGTGTTTCTGGTTTTGAAGTTGAAGATGGAAGAAGGAAATATATGAATGAATTAGATATGTTGGTTGGTTTAATTTATAGGAAGGAGATGAAGTTGACTGTGTTGGTGGGGTACATACAGTTCAAAAGTTAAGAAGTGCAAAAAAAAAAAAAAAAGTCGGCTTAGGACTTAGGCCCCACCACTTGACAGACATACGACCATTACGTGTCTCCACACTGACCCTTGCGTGTTTCCAACTCATCTATTCTTATCTAATAACACTCAAACATGTATGCAGGCGTCTTCCTCTTCTCTTCCCTGATTGGCCTTCAGGTTCTTCAATAGGGACCCACCCACCGTCAGGACTCTTTTGAAGTCCATTAGTTTCTCAAATCTGAATTTGCACACACAAGAGAGGCAAATCATGTGATTAGAATGTATTTCTCAAATCATGTGATTAGTTTCTAGAAGCTGATACATCTTATTTCCTCATCAATTTTTGTGACACTTGGTGGGTGTTTGGGAGCTAGGATAAAAAAAATAAACGCTTTACAAAATAAAATTCTAATAATTTATTTATCTAGTCCATAATTAAATTGCTTTTTGGCACATGATAAATAACGAGTGGCTTTTTTATTGCCAAATAAATATGTACAGTGGAGAGACCCCACCAAGTGAGCAAGAATGACATTGATTGCTGCATATCCTAAAAATTAAAAAGCTAAGTTCAATAGTTTTCGTGGACGAAAAAATCTTAAAAGAGAAATGATTAAAAAAATAATTCTATTGGTTCTGATGGAATTTTGCTCTTCAGATAAGAGAAAGGCTACTTACTACAGGTCCTCCTTAGCAGGAGACAATCTGTGGTGAGCAAGTCCTTGGTTTCATTATTAATCTTTTGGACTCTTTCTTCCGACAAGTTCTTGGACATTCTAATCCATGTCTGAAATTACTGCTACTATTCAAATACATACAGCAGTTTCATCGGTGACGTACGACAGATTCTACACGTTCCTCAAAGATAAGATTTTGAAGTCTCTTTTGTCATGAACCAAGAAATTTCCATATTTCTTGAGAAGATTAATTAGTGCAATAAGCTTAGCTTTGTCCACGTAATTGATTGGCCTACCAGTTACACGTTTTGTGGAGGAAATGGGATCTTATCCTTCCGTTTCTCTCTTCGAAAGACTCTTATAAGGAAGAAACAAAAACTCAATTCGGTAGCAACAAATCATGGAATGAAGGGACATGCAAACACCTACGTGGACCTTATTCGTTCGTAGTATTATTATTTTTAATATAAATATCAATAGATTAATTAAATTCAACAATTTGTTTAATGTCAGCTAATGTCATGATACCCTTTGCACGCATTTCATAAAATTGATTAAATTCTCAGTGGGGACAAATGAGACTAACTGTTTTAATTTGCTCGATATTTTAGGAAATGGATTGAGTCTTGCAAATTTACAAATGGGTTAATATCATTTTCAGTCCCCTAAGTTTGGATGATTTTTTGTTTTAATCTCTATAGTTTGATAAAAACTTAGATATTTAATAACGTTAATCAATATCGTTAAACATAAGGACCAAAACTAATATCAGTTAAAAGTGTAGGGACCAGAATTAATAAAAAATATAAGGACCCAAAAATTTTGGTTTTGACCCTTATAATATCATTTTTAGTCTTATTAGAGTTAAAAAGTTTATTTCACATTTTTTTTATTTTTTTATAAATAAAATGTAAATTTCATTTCATGTTTTCTTGATAATATGGTAAACAAATCCTTTGTAATCATACTTCCATTATATTATATTCTCATCCATTATTAGTTCAGTTATTTAAATTTGTTAGGCTATAACCCTCTTATGTACAAAAGAAAAAAGGTTTGATCATTTTTTTCAGGAATAGAATCCTTGATTCTGCCCAATCTGGGCACGTCTTGTACATGGCTAAAGGTTAAAAATACCACTATCTTTTGTAAAAAGAGCATTTGGCACCATAAATAATTTTCAACCATAAAAAAGGTACACGATAATTCAAAAACCTGTTTAAAACATCATAGACGTTAATTTTGATTAATGCTGTTAAGTCATTTTTCTTTTAAATTTATTCAGGTCACATCTTGTTTTAGAGTTAGTTTAAAGTCAAAAAATGGAAAAAAAAAAAATTCACTGTCTCATAATTTATTGTAAACAATCTCTATGGCTGAATTTTTTATAAAGATTTAAAAAATCAAGATTATTTTTTAAATTTCATCCTTTTAGAGTTAGGAATGCCACATTTGACTTTAAGGTTAGTTTAGGTATAAAAGAATGAAAATTTTTCACTATATTAGAATTGTATGGAAACAACCTCTAGTGTTCAATTTTTTGTGAGGATTCTATAAATCAAGATTATTTTTAAAAATTCATCAATTTGGAATCAAAAGGCCACATCTTGTTTTAATGCTTGTTTAGGGTCAGAAGAATGAAAATTTTTCACTATATCAAAATTGCTTATAAACAACCTTAATAGTTCAATTTTTTTATAAAAATTTCAGAAATTAATATTGTTTTATTTAAAATTCATCCATTTAGAAGTTGAAAGGCTAGATTTTGTTTAAATGTTAGTTTAGGGTTAGAAAATGAAAATTTTCATGTCTTAGAATTTTGTGTGAACAATTTGGAAGACTTAAACTTTCTTAGGGTCCATTTGGTACATTGGAATTAATTTCTTTGAATATAAAGATGGAATTTAAAAACATTTTTGGTATGTGTATGGAATTCATATATTATTTTAATTCAATATTTACATTTAAAATGTGAAATTACTCATATACCTTGATTGCAAAAAATCCTTAAACCGTCCAAATATCTAAACCACCGTCAACCACCCCCAAAATTTGCAACCACCTTTGTCGAAAAATCAATTAAACGAAGTAAGATCAAATTGCCTCTACCAAGCTACTCCACCACAACCTCTTTCGGCAGACAGCAACATTCTCATATGCAAAAATCAATCTTGCAGATGGTCAAAATCGTGAAGGTTTCCAGATAGTTAAAATCAAATTTGAGAATTTCATACACAAACATTCTTGCAGACTTCATGGCCGAAGATAGAGGAGTAAAATGGAGAAGGAAGGGTGGTTCTTGCAAACTTCATGGTCGACCGGGGGGGGGGGCAACATATTCTCCGAGGAGGTGGTGTGGTCGTAAAAGGTTATTGTCCGCCACTATCATTGTCGGCGATGTGTAAGCATGAAGTACGCCCTATTGTTGGATCAGAGAGGACGAATAGAGCTATCATGGTGAGAGGAGAGGGCTGATCTGGCAAGGGGTTGCAGGATAGAGGTTATCGCTGTAGGTCATCGTCAACATCGCTAGGTAAGTGCTTACCGATGATGGGGTATGTCCTGGAGGTCATCATTGCTCCCCCCCCCAGGGGGCGGAGGTCATCGTTGTTGGATGGAAGAGATGGGGGCAAAAGTGAATTTAC
>QFDD01005988.1:0-14131 GCA_006871305.1 Vachellia collinsii | reverse complement strand
ATATATATATATATATATATGAACACATAAAGCAAGAAATGAAAGAATCCTAATCGTCTAAAGGTCAAGCCTTTCTTTTTTGTTAAATTCTAAGCAAAATATAAGCCACTACTTACTTTGTATTATATATAAATTTTGTCTTTTGTGTGTGTGTGTGTGAGGTAATGTAAACCCAATGGTTTTGCATGTACTTCACTCAAGTTTCAAACGATGAGGTGTTGACAGTATGTTTCGTAAAATCACGTGAAAGTGATTTTCGTAAAATCCCAGGTGTGGGGAAAACTGCGGCTGCAATACTCACTTTTGAATAATGTCGTAAATTTATTAGTTTTTATTATACATACAGAGGGAGGTCGATAAGGTTATGTTGATGTTTTAATAAATTTTACATAGAACATTTAGTATTCTGAACCTATTTCACTTTAGTTTGGAAGATTATTGAGGGTCTAGATAAATCTGAATCAAGTCGGGTAAGACCATAAGGGTGGGAAGACTCTATCACCAAGTATTTAATACAGCCGCGTTCTCAAAGCTCGAAGTTGAGACCTGTAATTAAACTACAACCCCTTACAAATCAACTAAACGGAGTGTTTGGTGGTTGATGTTTTAATAAATTGAGAGAAAACAAATCCCTTTCCAGTGAAGGGATCACATGGGAACATAATTACAGATACATAAAAATCAAACCAAAAGTTTTAATTTTCTTTGAAATAAAGTCAAGTTCTAATTTGCATCTTGAACCTTTTGTCAAATCTCTTGTCACATCTTAATTAGAGCAACGAATTTCAGTCATGCAAAAGTTTAAGATGCAATCAAACCAAAAGTTTTAATTTTCTTTGAAATAAAGTCAAGTTCTAATTTGCATCTTAAACCTTTTGTCAAATCTCTAATCACATCTTAATTAGAGCAACGAACTTCTGTCATGCAAAAGTTTAAGATGCAATCAAACCAAAAGTTTTAATTTTCTTTGAAATAAAGTCAAGTTCTAATTTGCATCTTAAACCTTTTGTCAAATCTCTTGTCACATCTTAATTAGAGCAACGAACTTCAGCCATGCAAATCATGGATTTACAAAGAACATCTGATAAATTCTTCTCGGGGTCGACCGTGGAGCAAGGAGAGATGGAGGCTGTCGTGATTGCTGGCGTTCACACCTTCTTTGGTAAAGCTGCTCACTTGGTTGGATAGCACTAACCAAGTACGTAGGGCACTTCCAAAAGGTGTGACTTCTCTTTCTTGGGTGCTTGAGCTCTCCGAAACATTTTCATTGCCCTTGCAGATTGTGTTGATGAATTGGCTTTGTTGAAACTTGTTTTTTTGGGTGTGCTTAGGTGTTGACTGCCTTTGGTAACGTCTGCATTTGTGAAATAGCAATTGGGATTATTGTAGAGATAGTCGTGATGTAGCCGATTCAACTTCGCCAATACAGAAGTGGAATTGATCAACTCTTGGTGCTGTTCATAGGAGGCATTCCAATTGCCTTGCACACAAAGATATGCATCTAGAGGGTAATTATATCAATTCTATTGAATATCTTGCTAGGTATTTAACTATCAGGAGGTATATGTAAAAGAAGACAATCATCTTGTTTGAAAAAAAGGTTAGTTTGTATTTAGTTGATTATTAGGAAGATTTGATTTATTTTTAGATATTTTAAATTATTTTAACAATCTTTAGAATATTATTTTATCTCTGATAATTAGATTGTCATCTAATTTATCTCACATTACAACACTAGCAGCAGCAGCAGCATGGTCCCACTATGTAGTGTTGGCTATAGAGCTGGTAATGCAGGCCAACTCCGTCGGTTATAGGTTGGCTTGCCACAGGGTGGACTTAAATACCCACATGCATATGGGTTGGGATTTTCCCAATCCAACGGTGGGTTGGCGGGCCAACCTGCCATCTTTTTTTTTTTCTTACCCATAATATTTTTTAATTAGGCCTTGAAGTATCTTTTTTTATTTTTTTAATACCTAAAATAAAATATTTTTTCATAAATTTAATTTATAAAATACATCAAAATTTGAACATAAAATATTTAATTCAAATTTAAATAATACAACTTAAAGATATATAATACACTTTATAAGAGTGAATTCAAACTAACTATAAACAATTCAAATTATCAATAAACATCCACAACTGTAGCTTTGCAATGCTGAAACAAAAATAACAAACAGTACATACGCATGTTAGAAATGTGTTTATGCCTATATTTATGATCATTCATGCATTGATGAAACAATTGTCTCAGTCACTGGCTTATTTTGCAGCTAGTCACCTTCAGCCATGTGTTTATGCCTATATTTATGATCATTCATGTGTTCTGCTATCTTTCACAAGGGTCTTCCACTTTTTGATCAAATTCTTTTCACCATTCATCAATTACCATAATCTGCTGTCAAGCTCTCCCTTTTCTACTATTCTTTCTTCTTCTTCATGGTTTTGCTTCACTCTTTCTTCATTGCTCCTTCACTGCATTTCTCTACCGTCACTCTCTCTCTACCATGTTATTCTTTCTTTTTATATTGGTTTTAAAACACTTTATTTCCTCATGCCCTCCTTCTTTCTACCATTCATCAATGTTTGTTATTTTTGTTTCAGTAATTTATGCTTGAAACATTTGCATTTTAGTTTATTGTTAAGAAAAAAGGTTGCCGAGCTAACCTGCGGGTTGGCGGATTAGCTTGCCGCGGGTACGGGCTAGGTGGGTGTGGGTCAGAAAGACCCGCACCCAAATAGGCCTAGCTTTGGCCAACCCAACCTGCCACGGGTTGGCAGGTTCAGCCCGCGGGCTGAACCCATATTACTGGTTCTAGTCGGCTATACGGATCAAATGATGCTATTAAGCTCTATCATAAATTGTATCTTTGGATAGATTATGAACTAAAAGATCTCTCTCTATAACCTTCTTGAGAATGCACTTCAGTTTTCCTCTACCTCTTCTCAATGGACTCCACAAGTTTGGTTCACCCTCCTTATTGGTGTCTCCAATGGCCTTCTATGCATGAACCACCTCAAACGATTCTCCACCGTCTTTTCCTCAACGGCTACCATATCAACTCATTCACAAATTTCATCATTACGAATCATATGCATTTTTGTATGATCACACATCCATTTTAGCATCCTCATCTTAACGCCCCCCACTTTATGCTCATGCTATCCCTTTAAAGCCCAACATTCCCTATCATATAACAATGTTGACCTTATAGCTGTCCAATAAAACTTTCCTTGTACTCTAATAGGTACTTTTCGATCACAAATAACTCAAATAGCTTGCTTCCATTTACACCATCCAGCTTGAATTTTATGATTAATATCACTATCAATTTGAATAATTGATCCCAAATATCTAAACTTTGTCACTTGTGGAATGATTTGATCCTCCAGTATCACCTCCAAGCCACTTCCAACTTATTTCTTATTAAAATTACAATGTATGTATTCTATCTTGATCCTACTCAAATGAAATCCTTTGACTCCAAAGCTTTTCTCCAAATCTCAAGTTTAAAGTTAATCAATTCTCTTGATTTGGCCAAAAGCACTATATCACCAGCAAAGAACATATACTTATGGATCTCTTCTCAGATAAGCTTAGAACATCTAGTATTTGGTTAAATAGTTAAGGGCTTTAAGATAATCCCTGGTGCAGGCCAATTTTTATCACAAAGTCGTTTTTATCACATCTAGGCATTCTAACATTGGTTGTTACCCCCTCCCTCGTATGTATCTTAAATTGCTTTAATATAAGACACGTGCACCCCTTTCTTTCCCAAAACTTTCTAAAGAACATCCCTAGGCATGTGGTCATAAGTTTTTTCTAGGTCAATGAAAACCATATATAAGTCTCTTCCTTTCCTACGATAATTTTCCGTTAACCCCTTGAGCAAATAAACTGTTTATGTTGTGGACTTTCCTAACATGAAGCCAAATTGATTCTAAAAAATATTAGTCTCCAATCTCAACCTATGCTCAATCACATTTTCCCACAATTTCATTGTATGACTCATAAGCTTAATCCCTATGTAGCTTGCATAGTTTTGAATATCCTCTTTATTTTTATAGATCGGGACTAATGTATTCCTTTTCCAATCATCAGGAATTTTATTGTACAAAAAAATTTCATTAAATAACTTGTAAAGCCACAACACATCGTCTTCACCCAAACATTTTCAAACCTTTATAGAAATACCATATGTACTAACAACTTTACCATTTTCCATTTTCTTAAGTGCTTTTTTGATCTCACCAATTCGTATCCTTATGATAGAATGTCAAATTGAGCTCATCTTCCCTAGATGTCAAATCCTCCAACTCATATGTCGAACCCCCACCTCTATTGAAATGTCCTTTTCTACTAAAGAAGGCATTTAGCCTATTTAACAATTATTAAAAAAAATAACCATGGTTATATAAGAATTTGTTTATCAGTTTCAAAACCTTTAGGTTTTGTTTTTCGTATTAACACATTAGGATCTAGGACACAACATCACCTACAAATCGACTGAAATAAACACATAGATAAGACTAAAGGCACAATCAACATAAGGGTTACAACCCAGCCCACTAGTCTCTATTCTTCAACACTGCCTCACACGTAAGACTAATAGCACAATTAACATGAGGGTTAGCACCTAGCCCACTAGTTTTCATTCTTTCACCTTGTAACTAAAACACACGGATTTAGATACAAACTGTTATAATCTCCAAAATAAAATCATAGTATATCAAAATATGATGATCCTATAATGTTAATATATAAACGATAAAATTTCCAAAAATTCCCAAAGGTATACAATCCTAAAAAGGCTTATACCTCTGCCTGCTTTCCTGAACCATAGTTTGGATAAGAGGTCTTACCTGAAAAAAATGTTAATACCACGAGGTGAGACATTAAGTCCCCATAACCAAAATTAATTTATAATATATGCAAGAACGGAATGTAAGTCAGATAAGCAGATTTATCAACAGTCACATTAAAAATTTCAATAATAAAATAATACACAATACTTTCAATAATTGAACCGATCCCCACTCATTCATCCTGCTCCCCCTTATATCTTCTGAACGTGGTACAGTCTATCAATGCTAGTATACCCGGCTAAATGTTAGCTAGTCACTTCAAAAACATTGTCCCCTCCCATGTCATCACTAATATACCGTAACAGGAATGTGTCCGCCCAAAACTCTCAACTCAAATATGTGCCAGGAATGAGAGAGCTGATGGGCACACAATTCAACTGCATCTCTTCTACACAACCCAATATATCTCATAACACAAGATAATATATTCAGTGTAATATATTTTTCTTTCATCAACATTCCACAACAAAGAACATTCCACATAAGTCACAATCATCTCAACAACAATATTATCACTCATAATCACAACTCATAGATACAAGTTAGAAAATACAATGCTTCACTGGAAATTGGTAAATATTCAAATATATGCATGATTTTTCAAAAATATATATAAATAATATAAAAGAAAGTTACGTCTCAAAAACACTTTACAATATATAAAGTGCATATAAAATAAATTAATCCCAGTTACCTCAACTCCAAGCTCAACCTTGAAAACTTTAGAAGCTAAGAGTATAAGGCACAATTTTGGATCACATACACCAATCTACATAATAATGTATGCACAAATTTAATACACAATTTACATAATTAATACACTTAACCAACTTAAGAGTTTGAATTAATTATCCAAAAGTAACAATTTCGTACTTTAATCTCAATTATTTGTTCTCACTTTAATTTTTCACTTTTCACAACTCAAATAATTGATTTGAACCATAATTTAACACCGATTACATATTAATGTACAAAATCCCCAATTTAGAATTTATATTTTCAACATAAAATTGCTATTTAATAAATTTACATTTTTTCCAACAATCTAAACTGATTAAAACACCAATAGAACTCTCAATAATCCAAATAAATTATTTTATTCAATCTTAATTGGCCAAACAGTACAGAAATAACAATTGGGTCTGTTTACAAGAAAAATCATTATAAAATAATAAAATGATACAAATAAAAAATCCAAACTGATAAAAACTATCTATTAACATCCCTCTACACTCCTATTCTCTTGTATTGTTAAAACTCAACTTCTCAAAACCCCAACTCTAGAAATTTCCTCTAATCAGAATAAAATCACCATCCTTTGAAAGATTAAAATATATAGAACAACTTTTTTAATGAAAGTTTAGTCATTAGGAGAAGTTTTACTTACCAAAATAAGCTCTAAAGAATAAAACTTGGTAACAATAGCTG
This sequence comes from Vachellia collinsii, assembly GCA_006871305.1. Taxonomy (NCBI): domain Eukaryota; kingdom Viridiplantae; phylum Streptophyta; class Magnoliopsida; order Fabales; family Fabaceae; genus Vachellia; species Vachellia collinsii. Next base: position 7,834 of record QFDD01005988.1, on the reverse strand, counting down.
CGGACAGAGTGAAGGAAAGGCGGAGAGTGGGAGAGAAGAAAACGACACTCTCTAACACATTTAATAAAGATTTGGCTAAAATTAACACATGATCCAAAGGAAAAATTTACAATAAAAAACCCCATGTTTTCATTCTTTCCTATTTTCTTTCTTTTTTTTTTCTTCCTTTTATTTATCTTAGTACTATTTTTTTAATCATACATTTCATTTATTTTATAATACCAAAATACATTTGAGTGAATCATATTACTCAAATAAATATATGATAATTTTTAATTATAATAAACTAAACATTCTCTAATAATAATTTTAGAAATAAAATTTTAGGATGTTACATTCATCATTAAACAACTTATAAAAGTAGGCTTTCCATCTATCTTTAATATCACCATCACGAGCTAAAACTTTTCCTTCTTCATCCTTTATACATCTTACTTGATTCAAGTCTCTTAATTTCCTCTCCCTATTCTTTGTGATCTTATAAATCCTCTGTTCAAAAGTCTTTGTCCCCAATTCCTTATAAAAGCTCCTCATACACTTTAGAACGAGCTTTACTTACTGTCTTAGTCTCTTTTTTAGTTAAGCGATACATTTTCCAATTTTTAACATTATTACACAAGTAGATGGCTTTAAAACAATATTTCTTATTCTTGACTTTCTCTTGTGCAGTCTCATCCCACCACCAAGTCTCCTAATCACGATGGCCAATATCTTTGGATTCACCCAAAATTGTTTTAGCCATCTTCTGAACCTTTTTAGTCATATTATTCCAAACGATATTAGCATTTCCTTAAGTCTCCCACACCCATTCCTCCACAAGAGTTCTCCTGAAAATTTCTCGCTTCTCCCCCTTTAACTGCCACCATTTGACCCTTGGGTTTACAACTTTCCGGTGCTTCTATTTTATACACTTAATACCCACATCAATGACCAAAACCCCATGTACCATCACCAGGGATCACTTTGCAATCAGTATAAGGCCATATATCAGGATTCCTTACCAAAAAGAAGTCAATCTGCGACCTGGAGGCTTCACTCTTGTATGTGATTAAATGCTCCTCCCGTTTCTTAAAAGAAGTGTTGACAATTCTAAGATTGTATGCAAGGCAAAATCAATAATAGATCTTCCTTCTCTATTAAGCTCCCCAAAACCAAAACCATCATGAGCCCTTGCATTTTGTCCTGCCTCTTTGCCAACATGTCTGTTAAGGTCCCCGCCAATAAAAATTATTTCGACAAGTGGTATGCAAGCTCTCTATTAGCCCCTTTAAATCTTCCCAAAACTTTTCCGCAGAATGTGCTTCAACCCCTACTTGAGGAGCGTAAGCGTTGATAAAGTGGATAGTATCCTTCCCAACAATCATTCCTCACCCATATCTATTTGTGATGACATGAACACCATTCCTTACCTTCACTTTTCCCTTGTACCAAAGTTTAAGACCATCAATTTCCTGAGACTCTTTTCCACCTCATTTAGTTTCCTAAAGGCACAAGATGTTAATCTTATGAACTACATTATTCCCAACACCTCCCTAGATCTTCCAGTTAGAGACCCAACTTTCCAAGTGGCTAATCAAATCTTGCTCTCGTGAACTAGCTTCTTTAACTGCCTCCATCAGAAAGAAAGCGGTAGTCCTTCCTCATTTAACACTACACCTGGGCGACGATGCAACAGCTCTTGATCACTTCTCACTGTACCTGAGCCATATAGTGCGTTACTTTTGCTCAACGACCTAGCATTAACACAATTTCTTCAATGATCCATGTCATAAAAGATTCAATAGGGTTTTACAGTAGCTATCAGGCCTAACACAACCCTCCTCCTTTACATGGGCTTGGGATCGGCTATTAAACATAGGTGGGGTTAATTTATCTCACATTATCTATTAATATCCTTTTGGACTTTTAGATTAAACATTTATTTTTTTTATCATACTCATATATTGTAAATACCCTTCTTATGTATGTTTTTTCATATATTAAATTTAATAAAGAAAATTGTTTAGTTTCTTTTGAATGAGCATTACTTGTTCTTTGGTCTTCTAGATTGAATAGCTTGTAGCTATTTGGATTATAGGTGTTCCAGATAGAAAATCTTGTGGCTTTTTTTGTGAATATTGTGTAGATTCCTAGATAAATCTCTAGTTCCTTGTTCACTTATGTTCACACAATCTTATTGGTAATAATGGTTATTGTTTCTCGTAGGCTACCACAGCAAGGTGCTATCACCAAGAGGATGACAACCATTGAGGAGATGGCTAGGATGGATGTTCTATGCAGTGAAATGACTAGCACCTTGATGCTCAATAAACTGATAGTTGACAAAACCTTGAGGTAATCAATCAAGCATCAAGCATAAGTTTCAAAGAAAGAAATGACATCTTTGATTTGTTTCTTTGTAAAAGATATTGATAAGGACACTTTAATATTGCTAGGAGCTAGAGCCTCTGTAACACCAAGTGCTGCTAGGGACCTAACACTCTGAGGGACCCTAGAGTGGGTGAAGGGGGAAGGGAGACGCAGTAGGAAGGGTACGCTGAAGTCCCATATCAGTTAGACTCGTCTAAAGTAAAGGCCATATATGTAGTCGAGGCGTGGCCTTTGACATCCGAGGTGCCTTTTGGCTGACTATGGAATCCTAAAAGGACAAAACCCTATGCCTACGGGTGGCTAAACCAGGAAAATACCTCAGGATTACGATTACGCTCACTTACCTAACGGCCTGAATATGTCAGGTTAAAGGGAGTGGGGGTTCTGATCGAGGTGCGGTATGAACATAAAGAAAGCTTCAATCAATTGTTCCGCCCCCTCTTTATGCCTTTAGCTTTAGAAATGGAGTCTAACACTTCTTTAGGATGGCAATGAGAGTCTCGAAAACAATTCAGAACGGTTCTTCATTAGATAAAGCCAAGTAAGTCTAGAAGAATCATCAACAAACGTAACAAAATATTGAAAACCTGATTTGGACGAAACATGACATGGACCCCAAACATTAGTATTGTAACATCTTGAGATATTGTCTCTGTTTAGCCGCCCTTAGGTTCAGGATTTTGTCCTTTTGGAATCCCATAGTCACCCAAAAGGCGCCTCGGATGTCAAAGGCCACGCCTCGACTATATATATGGCCTTCACTTTGGACGAGTCTAACTGATGTGATACTTCAACGCACCCTGCCTGCTGCATCTCCCTTCCCCCTTCACCCACTCTAGGGTTCCTTAGGGTGTTAAGTCTCTAACAGTGCTTGGTGTTACAGCCTCAAGGGTGAGGAATCAAGATGCTATTGATGCTTGTATTGTTGGAAGGTTGGGTGACCCAAAGGAGGTAAGCTTAAACCAAATGATGCTTTTTAGAGAATCAAAGATACTTCTGATTGCAATAATTAAAAGTTTCCTCTAACTTTGTGCAAGCCAGAGATGGTATCATAGAGGTGAATTTCCTTCCCTTTAATCCAATGAACAAGCATACGGCCATAACATATATTGACTCTCTAGGCAATTGGCACAGAGTAAGCAAAGGAGCACCGGAACAAGTAAATAGATATACATCTTTTATGTAGAAAGTTGATGATATTGTATTTTGATTCATTACATAATCTTTATTAAAATCTCACCAGATTGTCGAACTCTGTAAAGTCAAAGAAGATTTAAAGAAGAAGGTTCATTCCATTATTGATAAGTTTGTTGACTGTGGTTTGCGCTCTCTTGCTGTTGCAAGACAATGAAGTGATGGTTCTTCTGCGCTACTCATTGAAGCTATTATTCAGTTATTCAATTAAGTTTTATTCATCAACTTACAAGAAGTGCCAAAAAAGACCATGTAGAGTCCAGAATCACTATGGCAGCTTGTGGGTCTCTTGCCACTTTCTGATCCTCCAAGACATGATAGTGCAAAGACCGTCGAACGTGCTATCCATCACTACTACATAAGAGGATTTTCAAGTCCATAAAAAAGGCCTTCTAACATCCAACATACGGTGGACGTCTTTATCAGAGATGTTAGAAGCATCATCATGTAAAGTCCAACAGGTGTTGGACTTAAGAGATATAGCCTCTAATGTCCAGAATTAAAATAGCTGGACGTGAGGGATAGCCGTTATATGGTTGGACTTGAGAGGCTATGTTTAGGTACAAAAAAATATAAAAAGTTATTGATAGATAAATATATTAGAAAAAACTTAATTATGATCACAACAAATCCCACAAATTTAGCAACAATAAAATCAAACAATAAATAAAATTACAAGAAGAATGTAAACGGATGACAGTAAAAAATTAGGAAATAAAGATGCAACACCTAAATAGTAACAAGTCTAAACTATCAGTAGGAATCTTAAACTATCAATAGGAAGCATCATGAACAAAAATGTTATAAAAATTTCATAATAGTCAATGTTATATTGCACTTGAAAACAGACCTTCCGTATTTGAATAATTTTTTCTTCTTGTATCCTATCTGCATCTCTTGCTTTCCTTGTAATCTACATGTTAATTAGATCAAGTCTAAAGAGATGGAACATGTCACAAAAAATATAAAATAATTCCATCAAGGGAATTTGAATTTTGAGGAGAGAGGAGCAGGGATAACAATGAAATATGCTTGTCAATTCTAGGGGGCAAGCTTGTCAACATCTACTGCTTCACTTTTGAAAAATATTCCCCCCTCTCTCTCTACCTTCATTGTTTTGTCGGCAAAAAAAAAAAAGGAATGAGATACTAGATGTGTTTTGCTTACTTTGTTTAATAATCAATATTACAAAAAAAACCACATTTTGATCCCATTATTTTAGCAGGAGAATTAACCCATAAAGTAGAGAAAGAAGCACTTTTACCAGGAGAATCATTATCACTTTGTTTTAGAGAAAGAAGCACTTTTACCCTTGACATTACTGCTTTTAGAGAAGGAAGCACTTTTACAAACCACTTACAATATTTAAGAGTAAACAAGAAAAATGTAATAGAAACTTACAATATTTTTTTGATACAAATAGAAACTTACAATATGCTTGAGATAGGACAGGATGATTGGTGAGGGAAGGGGAATTGGAATGAGAGTAAATGCTCTTCAAAACCCCTAAAAATGGAGACTATTAGTGAAAACCCGTAAAATGCTCTTCTATTGACTTAAACCTAATCCACTTGGAGGCACTACCCATGGTTGAGAGAACTCAGTTAGCAGTTTATTGTTCTCCATTCCTTGGCTTGGACGGAGGTGCTAAAATGAGGAGAAGGCAAAGAGAGAAGGCCAAGAGGAAGAGGATGACAAGCACGAGGATGAAGATAGGGAAAAAGAGTAGGAGGGAAGGCAGGGGAGGCATGGACAGCAAGAGTAGGGAGAGGATGAGAATGGAGAGAGTGAAGAGGAGGAGGATCATGATAGAGTACCTTAACATCCCAGAGAAAGGACGAGGTGGCAGCGAAGTAAATAAGGTTTTAAAAATGGAGATGAAGCAGAGAAGGAAAAGGAGAAAATGAGGAAAAATGAAAGGAGGCAGAAATATGGAGATTGAGAAGAAGTAGTAGAGTGATTTTTTTAAAAATCCTAAGGGACCCTCTCATGTCCAACCCTTTATTGCTAGATGTGAGAGGGATGTTAAATCCTCCTTATGTAGTAGTGCATCTTGGAGTGAATGTGTAGTGTAACATCCTGAGGTATTGTCTCTATTTAGCCGCCCGTAGGCACAGGATTTTATCCTTTTGGGATCCCATAGTCACTCAAAAGGCACCTCAGATGTCAAAGGCCATGCCCCGACTACATATATGGCATTCACTTTGGACAAGTCTAATCGATGTGAGACTTCAGCGTACCCTGCCTACTGCGTCTCCCTTCCCCCTTCACCCACGCTGGGGTCCCTCAGGGTGTTAGGTCCGTAGCAGTGCTTGGTGTTACACTTTTCCCACCAATTGAAAGAGCCGTCCTTGGCTCTGATACCATATTGTAACATTCTAAGGTATTGTCCTTGTTTAGCCGCCCGTAGGCACATGGTTTTGTCCTTTTGGGATTCTATAGTCACTCAAAAGACGCCTTGGATGTCAAAGGCCACACCTCGACTACATATATGGCCTTCACTTTGGACCAGTCTAACCGATGTGGGACTTCAACGCACCTTGCCTACTGCATCTCCCTTCCCCCTTCACCCACTCTGGGGTCCCTTCAGGGTGTTAGGTCTCTAACAGCTCTTAGTGTTACACTCTCCCCACCAACGGAAAGAGCTGTCCTTGGCTCTAATACCATATTGTAACATCCTAAGGTATTATCCCTTTTTAGCCCCCCGTAGGCACATGGTTTTGTCCTTTTGAGACCCCATAGTCACTTAAAAGGCGCCTTAGATGTTAAAGGCCAAACCTCAACTACATATATGGCCTTCACTTTGGACGAGCCTAACCGATGTGGGATTTAAACGTACACTACCTACTGCGTCTCCCTTATCCCTTCACCCACTCTGGGATCCCCTTAGGGTGTTAGGTCTCTAGCAGCACTTGGTGTTACTTGTAGATTATTACTGGAGATCAATTGGCTATCGAGAAGGAGACAAGCCGTAGGCTTGGCATGGGAAGCAACATGTAACCTTCTTCCTCGCTTCTTGGTGAACATAAGAATGAGTCAATTACTGCACTTCCAATTGATGAGCTTATTGAGAAGGCTGATGGCTTTGCCAGCGTCTTTCCTCATAATTTGCATAACACATGCATGAAAACATACAACAATAACAAAGCCTTGTCATACTAGGTGGGGTCGGCCACATGGATTACATGACTTTATTGTGCTCTATTGTAAACTAGATTTTTGAATAGATTATTAGCCAAAAGATCTCTCTCTATAACATATGCATAAATACATACATAATACACAAATGATTCATAAAAATTAGGTGCCAAGATTGGTGTGAAAAAGTGTTTGCCAATTACTAACTAATGTCCAGTGCAGAGCACAAATATGAGAAAGTGAAGTGCTTGCAAGATAGGAAACACATATGTGGAATGACTGGAGATGGTGTGACAATGATGCTCCTGCATCGAAAAAGGCAGATATTGGGATTACAGTGGCCAATGCAATCGATGCATCTGACATAGTTTTGACAGAACCTGGTTTAAGTGTGATTATCAGTGAAGTGTTGACAAGCCGAGCCATTTTCCGAAGAATGAAGAACTACACCATCTGTGCGGTTTCCATAACAATCCGAATTGTATTGGGCTTTCTCTTGCTTACTCTTATCTGGAAATTTGATTTCTCACCTTTCATGGTTATGATCATTGCCATACTAAATGATGGGACCATCACGACCATTTCCAAGGATAGAGTTAAACCATCACCTTCTCCAGATTCATGGAAACTCAATGAAATTTTCGCCACTGGGTGAATAGTACTCGGATCCTACCTGGCTGTTATGACTGTTGTCTTCTTCTGGGCTGCTCATGCTTCAGATTTCTTCTCAGTAAGTATAACTATAAGGGATCCAAAACTTTTAACAGGAAAAATTCGGAGTTAAATCAATTAGAGACAATCATAAGGCATTAACACCAGCTGCTTATCTTCGAGTGAGTATTGTGGATCAGGCTCTCATCTTCAGTACTCGGTCAAGAAGAAGGCCTTATGCTGAACGCCCTGGTTTATTGCTGTTGGGAGCCTCTTTCTTGCACAATTGGTTATCGGTTTGATTGTCAATATAAATGTCATGTATGGTTTTATGTTACAAATCATTAAAACTATCTAGTAAAATAAGTAAATTTAATGATCCAACGTGAAACCAAACACATGCATCTTCGTGATCAGGTAAAAATGGAGTAGATTGTGGGTTGCTTTCTTTTTTTGTTGGATGAATCTTGCACTGACATCA
>QFDD01005987.1:0-15009 GCA_006871305.1 Vachellia collinsii | reverse complement strand
AAAAAGTAAAAAAACTATTTATAGGTTCTTTATTTTCATGAGTTGCATTGTCGTATAGTATATTTTCACTACTTTTAAACAATAAAATACTTGGTACATACATTTTGAATCATTTTAACCAAAAAAATAACTTTAATTAATCGATTTTTTGAAGCACAATAAATTGCTTGCTATAGTATACATTTTGTATTTTAAATTGACATTAAATTTACAATAAAATCATGATTTAACACAAAAAATAGGGTAGTAATTTCTTATTTTAAGCTATTAAAATGTAATAAAACTATTTATAGGTTCTTTATTTTCATAAGTTGCATTCTCGTATAGTATATTTTCAAAACTTTTATAGAATAAAATACTTGGTACATACATTTTGAATAATTTTAACCAATAAAATAACTTTAAGTGGTCAACTTTTTGAAGCACAATAAATTGCTTGCTATTGTCTACGTATTGTATTTAAAATTGATATTAAATTTACAATAAAATAATGATTTAACAAAAAAATAGGGAAGTAATTTCTTATTTTAAGCTGTTAAAAAGTAATAATACTATTAATAGGTTCTTTATTTTCATGAGTTGCATTGTCGTATTGTTGATTTTCAAAACTTTTATAGAATAAAATACTTGGTACATACATTTTGAATAGTTTTAACCAATAAAATAACTTTAATTAATCAATTTTTTGAAGTACAATAAATTGTTCGCTATAGTTTACGTTTTTTATTTTAAATTGACTTTAAATTGACAATAAAATAATGATTTAACAAAAGAATAGGGTAGTAATTTCTTATTTTAAGCTATTAAAAAGTAATAAAACTATTAATAGGTTCTTTATTTTCATGAGTTGCATTGTCGTATAGTTGATTTTCAAAACTTTTATAGAATAAAATACTTGGTACATACATTTTGAATAGTTTTAACCAATAAAATAACTTTAATTAATTAATTTTTTGAAGTACAATAAATTGTTTGCTATCGTTTACGTTTTTTATTTTAAATTGACAATAAAATAGGGTAGTAATTTCTTATTTTAAGCCTTTAAAAAGTAGAAAAACTATTTATAGGTTCTTTATTTTCATCACTTGCATTGTCGTATAGTATACTTTCTCAACTTTTATACAATAAAATACTTGGTACATCATTTTGAATCATTTTAACCAATAAAATGACTTTAATTAATGAATTTTTTTAAACACAATAAATTGTTCTCTATAGTCTACGTTTTGTATTTTAAATTGATATTAAATTTACAATAAAATATTGATTTAACAAAAAAATAGGGTACTAATTTCGTATTTTAAGCTATTAAAAAGTCACAAAACTATTTGTATGTTCTTTATTTTCATGAGTTGCATTGCCGTATACTATATTTTTAAAACTTTTATACAATAAAATACTTTTTACATACATTTTGAATAGTTTTAACCAATAAAATGACTTTAATAAATCAATTTTTGGAAGTACAATAAATTGTTTGCTATAGTTTACGTTTTTTTATTTTAAATTGACATTAAATTTACAATAAAATAATGATTTAACAAAAAAATTGGGTAGTAATTTCTTATTTTAAGCCATTAAAAAGTCAAAAAACTATTTATAGGTTCTTTATTTTCAAGAGTTGCATTGTCGTATAGTATATTTTCACTACTTTTAAACAATAAAATACTTGGTACATACATTTTGAATCATTTTAACCAAAAAAATAACTTTAATTCATCGATTTTTTAAAGCACAATAAATTGCTTGCTATAGTATACATTTTGTATTTTAAGTTGACATTAAATTTACAATAAAATCATGATTTAACAAAAAAAATAGGGTAGTAATTTCTTATTTTAAGCTATTAAAATGTAATAAAACTATTTATAGGTTCTTTATTTTCATGAGTTGCATTGTCGTATAGTATATTTTTACAACTTTTATGCAATAAAATATTTGGTACATACATTTTGAATCATTTTAACCAATAGAATGACTTTAATTAGTCAATTTTTTGAAACACAATAAATTGGTTGCTATAATCTACGGTTTGTATTTCAAATTGACGTTAAATTTACAATAAAATAATGATTTAACAAAAAAATAGGGTACTAATTTCTTTTTTGAAGCTATTAAAAAGTCATAACACCATGTATAGGTTCTTTATTTTCATGACTTGCATTGTCGTATAGTATATTTTCATAACTTTTCTACAATAAAATACTTGGTACATACATTTTGAATCATTTTAACGAATAAAATAACATTAATTAATCAATGTTTTTAAGCACAATAAATTGTTTGCTCTAGTCTATGTTTTGTATTTTAAATTGACATTAAATTTACAATAAGATAATGATTTAACAAAAAAATAGGGTTCTAATTTCTTTTTTAAAGCTATTAAAAATCATAACACCATTTATAGGTTTTTTATTTTCATGAGTTGCCTTGTCGTCTCGTATATTTTCATAACTTTTGTACAATAAAATACTTGGCACATACATTTTGAATCATTTTAACCAATAAAATAACTTTAATTAATCTATTTTTTTAAGCACAATAAATTGCTTTTTATAGTCTACGTTTTGTATTTTAAATTGACATTAAATTTACAATAAAAAAAATTGATTTAACAAAAAAAATAGGGTACCTTTTTTGAAGCTATTAAAAAGTCATAAAACTATTTGTAAGTTCTTTAATTTCATGAGTTGCATTGTTGTATGGTATATTTTCATTATTTTTATACAAGAAAATACTTGGTACATACAGTTTGAATCATTTTAATGAATAAAATAACATTAATTAATCAATGTTTTTAAGCACAATAAATTGCTTGCTATAGTCTTTGTTTTGTATTTTAAATTGACATTAAATTTACATTAAAATAATGATTTAACAAAAAAGTAGTGTACTAATTAGGTATTTTATGCTATTAAAAAGTCATAACACTATTTTTAGGTTCTTTATTTTCATGAGTTGCTTTGTCGTATAGTATATTTTAACAAATTTTATACAAGAAAATACTTGGTACATACATTTTGAATCATTTTAACCAAAACAATAACTTTAAGTAATCAATTTTTTAAGCACAATAAATTGTTTGCTATAGTTTACGTTTTGTATTTTAAATTGACATTAAATTTACAATAAAATAATGATTTAACCAAAAAATAGGGTTCTAATTTCTTTTTTGAAGCGATTAAAAATTAAAAAAACGATTTATAGGTTCTTTATTTTCATGAGTTGCATTGTCGTATAGTATAATTAAACAACTTTTATACAACAAAATACTTGGTACATACATTTTGTATCATTTTAACCAAAAAAATAGCTTTAATTAATCAATTTTTTTAAGCACAATAAATTGCTTGCTATATTCTACGTTTTGTATTTTAAATTGACATCAAATTTACAATAAAATAATGATATAACAAAAAAATAGGGAACTAATTTCTTTTTTGAATATATTAAAACGTCATAAAACTATCTATAGGTTCTTTTTTTTCATGAGTTGCATTGTCGTATAGTATATTTTCACAACTTTAATGCAACAAAATACTTGGTACATAGATTTTGAATCATTTTAACCAATAAAATAACTTTAAATAATCAATTTTTTAAGCACAATAAATTCTCATCTATAGTCTACAGTTTGTATTTTAAATTGACATTAAAGTTACAATAAAATAATTATTTAACAAAAAAATAGGGTACTAATTTCGTATTTTAAGTTATTAAAAAGTCATAAAACTATTTATAGGTTCTTTATTTTCATGAGTTGCATTACCTTATAGTTTATTTTCGTAACTTTATTTTCATGAGACAGAAGAAGGACTCTCCCCCTTCCTAACTCAAACTAACCCACAGACACTTTTGCTTGTGTCTAAACCAAACCAAGGTTCTCCAACCTTGAGCAACTCTCTCAAAAACAATAAATGAACAAGAATATTTTGCTTTATGAGAATTTAATGATAAACACTGAAGCTCTTTAATGAGAGTATGAAAAACAGAGTATGTAGGTCAAGCGTAATGAATTCTATTTCTCGTATATGCGTTCTCTGTCTTCCGGTGACTTGAATGAATCTCCTTTTATAAGTGAAGAGTATTAAATCTCCGTTAGAGACATTTAAGTTTCTGTTAGACTCATCGTCGTCGTTCACCTTCCCGCATTGAATGAGTCTGCAACTTTCTGACAGTAGGTAGAATGAAGATCTGAGATTTTGTCCGTTGAATCTCTTTTTGTTTAGGCAATCTGAACTTCATTCCCTGTTAATAAATAAGTCAGATAAGCATTTATGATGGTTAGTGTGATTCAAATAATCGTTGCATGAAAAAGGAAAGATTTTGGAATCATTTTAAAGTCACTGACACGCTGCGTAATTGTTAGAAGGTGGAACTCGAGTTTTGTCTCTTCAAAACTCAAGTTATTGAAGAATTTTCAAAGTGGAAATCTCATAACTTTTGTTGAAACTCGAGTTTGAATAAGAGTTTTGGTAAAACTTGAGTTGTAAAACTCATAACTCAGGTTTCCATAGGTTCCAGTGAGTTAAAATGCTTTGTGCTCTTCAACACTCGAGTTTCATTTGGCAAAACTTCAAGTTTTGAAATTTTTCAAGTCATAACTTTCATTGTAACTCGAGTTTCCTTGAGAGTTTTGTATTACAGCATTTTTGTCCTTCGAAACTCGAGTTTTCCTTCATAAAACTTCAAGTTATAAGAGTTTCAAAATATAACTTTTATATGAAACTCGAGTTGCACTGGAAGTTTTAGGTTTAAAACAAGTTTGCTTCTCGAAACTCGAGTTTAATCCCATGAAACTCGAGTTCTATGGAAACTCTAAGCGAAACTTCGAGTTTGGAAAGAAGTTTTGAAGTTTAGAAATTTTTCTCAGCTCGAAACTCGAGTTCTGTAAACTCAAAACTCGAGTTATGACAAAACTTTTGCTTAAACTTCAAGTTGAGAAGGAAGTTTCGTTTCTCTCTCTTCGAAACTCGAGTTCTGAGACACACAACTCGAGTTCTAGCAAAACTTCCACTTAAACTTCAAGTTCTGAAAGGAAGTTTCGTTTTTCAAAACCATTTGAAAGCCCGAAACTCGAGTTCTATAAAACGAAACTCAAGTTCAGCCAAAACTTCCAACATAACTTGAGTTTCCACTGCAAGTTTTGATTTTCCAAAAGACTTCCAATGAATGAAACTCGAATTTTAAAACATGGAACTCGAGTTTTGAGATAACTTTCATTCAGACTCGAGTTCCTTTGGAAGTTTTACATTTCTAAAACCTTTTTCAACATCCGAGACTCGAGTTTTGACTCCCAGAACTCGAGTTTTGATATAACTCGAATCAAAACTTGAGTTCTCTTGAAAGTTTGAGATTTTGAACACACTTTTAAACACTGTAACTCGAGTTCTAGAGCACATAACTCGAGTTTTCTCAAACATTTCAATAAAAACTCGAAGTTTTCTAAAAACTTTCTGAAAACCAACAATCAAAGTTTAATTTTAAAAACATATTTGTCATCATCAAAACATTAACTCAACATTCTCCCCCTTTTTGATGATGACAAAACCAATTAACCCAGATAACAACAATTTAAACAATTCAGAAACAACAAGTACCAAATTCACATAAACTTCACCAAGTTTCATAAATTGATCAGAAAATTAAACATAAGTGTCAGAAACATGTACAACTTAAAATGCAAAACATAATACAAGAAGTCACCACTTCTTCCCCTTTTTGTCATCAATCAAAGAGGGTGAGAAGGAGAGGCAGAAGATGGTGAAGGGGAGGAGTCATAAATATTAAAAATGGTAGTGAGAGATGAAAGGATAGAGGAGGCTCAGATGGGGTAGGCTCAGAGGGATGAAGCTCAGATGCTGGAGGAGGCTGGTCAAGCTCAGAGACAGGATGGTACTCAAGCAAGAGCAAAGGAGCAGGAGTAGGAGATGATGGAGCAGGCTCTGAGTCAGGAGCAGGGTCAACCACTGGAGAGGCAACAAGAGAAGGTGCATGAACTGGAGATGCTGGGAAAGGCTTAGAGTCAGGAGCAGGCTCAGAATTAGGCACTGAAACATCAGTAGGAAACACTAGAGTATGTTCAGAAGCTGGATCAACCACTGGAGAACCAGGAGCATGCTCAAGAGAGACAGATGGCCCAGGTGCTGTTGTCCCAGAGGAGGAGACCTTAAAGCCTCTGATGAAATCCTCAATGGAAGTCATCCTCCCTTCCAAAGAGATAAGCCTAGTATCCACTGTTACCTTCAGTGAATCCACTGAGGCTTGCAAGGCATCCACAGAAGTTCTCATATCAGCCACTGCCAAGTCAAGTGACTTCCCAGAAAAATCCTCTGCAGCAGCCTTCAGGAGAGTGTTCACATAACTCTGAGTCTCTGAGTGGAAAGCATGTGTGAACTGCTCACCCATCTTCCTAAACTCAGTCTCCAAGAAATGCTGGATTGAACCCTGAGCAAAGGAAGGTGCAGAAGTAGGCTGCTGTGGGGCTGAAGACTATGCCTCATCCTGGGGCACTCTAAAAGGTCTAGAAGCAGCCTTCTTCCTCTGCTTACTCTGAACTGTGGTCTGACCAGGGGTTATCTCAATCTTCATCCTATGAAGATGAGTCTCCTTAAACTCAATGGGCTTCAAAGGCTTCTGACCCTTCATAATGTGCCAAATTTTGTGAAGTTCCATGATCCTAGACACCAAACAGGGGTAGGGTACAGCCATCCTCTTAGACTTGGAGGTTCTAAACCTCCACATCTCATCAAAAACCATCTAGCCAATGTTTCTCTTTTCCTTGGCCATAATAGATGCCATCATCTGGTAGTCAGTGGAAGACATGTGGGTGTAATTCTTACCCTTCTTCACTAAACATCTAGTATAGATGTAGTGAATGACCCTCTGAACAGGGGGCATGGTTGCTGGCTCAAAGTTCAAACCAGTGAAAGTCTCTCCTGGCCTCAAATACTCAAACACTTCCTCTGGACTAAAGCTTCTCAACTCAGCATCATATACTTGTGTCCCCAAGTAATGATTAATCAAGTCTGGTGCTAAGAGAATGTCATCCCCCCTCATCTTAGTCTTCAAAAGACCGAATAATAATGTTCCCTGAGCCATCCTTGGAGGAGGTTGATTCCATATTATTATAAGAAATTCTAACCATATCAGGAGAGTAAGAAATATTAATCTTAAGTAGACTCTCATAGTGCTTAAGATACTCCTTAACATCTACCCCCAAATTTTTGATGGAATCTAAATCAATCACCATTGCTGGACAAAGTTCTCTATCCTTGTAGGCATTTTCAAATATACTAGGGGTCTGAGGAATAATGTAAACAGATCTTACATTGAATCCAGGAGGTGCTGCCCCTTCAATGATCATAGAGGGCTATTGAGAGTCTGATGTTGTGGCCTTTTGTGCCTTCATCTTCTTCCTAGGCACTGAAGCACAAGACTCAGGGGAGATGCTCTCGGTTTCTGAATTAGAATGGTGACCCGAGAAGCCTCTGGTTGTGATGATTCTGTCATTGGAGCCTTCCCTTTCTCCTTTAGACTTAAAATCGATTTGGGCCTGCTTCCTCTTGGTTTCCTAACCAATGGAACCTCAGATGGTTGCTCCTCCGATGGCTCTGCAATACGGACCCGTTTCGGTGGTGGAGGTGTGGAGGCTTGGGATTGAGAGGGGGCACCTTCAGATGATTTTCTTGACTTGGAAGGAGTTTTCAAACATCCCTTAGTGCGAGCCATGTCTTGAATTGAAGTAAAAACACATAAATTGGAAATTTGGAGAAATGGGTGCCGACGGTGTTGAAGAGGGAATTTGGGGATTTAAACGGTTGAAATGTTGGAATGAATGGGATTTAAAAGATGGGTTTTGGTCAAAAACGGTTATGAGGATGATTGAAACAGTTTTTGGGCAAAAGCAACGGTTGAATCAAATTTTGGGTGAGAGAAAATTAGGTTAACTCGAGTTTTCGACAAGGGGAAAGTGAGGAAAATCGAGTTTCTGGAGCAATTTAGCCTCGGTGACTCTCGAAACTCAAGTTTTGTCATTCAAATTTAGCCTATAAATAGTTTTATGACTTTTTAAAAGATTCAAAAAAGAAATTAGTACCCAATGTTTTTGTTAAATAATTATTTTATTGTAAATTTAATGTCAATTTAAATTACAAAAAGTAGACTATAGCAAGCAATTTTTGAGCTTAAAAAATTGATTAATTAATGTTATATTATTGGTTAAAATGATCCAAAATGTATGTACCAAGTATTTTATTGTATAAAACTTATGAAAATATACAGTATGACAATGCAGCTCATGAAAATAAAGAACCTATAAATAGTTTTATGACTTTTTAATAGCTTAAAATACAAAATTAGTAACCTTTTTTTTTTGAAAAATCATTATTTTATTGTAAATTTAATGTCAATTTAAATACAAAATGTAGACTATAGCAAGCAATTTATTGTGCTTAAAAAATTTATTAATTAAAGTTATTTTATAGGTTAAAATAATTCAAAATGTATGTACAAAGTATTTTAATCTATAAAAGTTGTTAAAATATACTGTACGACAATGCAACTCACGAAAATAAAGAACCTATAAATAGTTTTATGACATTTTAATAGCTTAAAATACGAAATTGGTAGCCTTTTTTTTTGAAAAACTATTATTTTATTGTAAATTTAATGTCAATTTAAAATACAAAACGTAGACTATAGCAAGCAATTTATTGTGCTTAAAAAATTTATTAATTAAAGTTATTTTATTGGTTAAAATGATCCTAAATGTATGTACAATGTATTTTATTGTATAAAACTTGTGAAAATATACCATACGACAATGCAACTCGTGAAAATAAAGAACCTATAAATAGTTTTTTGACTTTTTAAAAGATTCAAAAAAGATATTAGTTCCCTATTTTTTTGTTGAATCATTATTTTATTGTAAATTTAATGTCAATTTAAAATACAAAACGTAGACTATAGCAAGCAATTTTTGTGCTTAAAAAAATTGATTAATTAAAGTTATTTTATTGGTTAAAATTTGTTAAAAATGTATGTACCAAGTATTTTATTGTATACAACTTGTGAAAATATACTATATCACAATGCAACTCATGAAAATAAAGAAACTATAAATACTTTTATGTCTTTTTAAAACATTCAAAAAAGAAATTAGTACCCAATTTTTTTGTTAAATCATTATTTTAATGTAAATTTAATGTCAATTTAAAATACAAAACGTAGACTATTGGAAACAATTTATTTTGCTTAAAAAAATTGATTAATTAAAGTTATTTTATTGGTTAAAATGATTCAAAATGTATGTACCAAATACTTTATTATATAAAAGCTGCTAAAATATACTATACCACAATGCAACTTATGAAAATAAAGAACGTATAAATAATTTTATGATTTTTCGATAGCTTAAAATATGAAATTAGTACCCTTTTTTTTTTAAAATCATTATTTTTTGGTAAATTTAATATCAATTTAAAATACAAAACGTAGGCTATAACAAGCAATTTTTGTGCTTAAAAAAATTGATTAATTAATGTTATTTTCTTGGTTAAAATGATTCAAATTGTATGTACCATGTATTTTATTGTATACAACTTGTGAAAATATACTATACGACAATGCAACTCATGAAAATAAAGAACATATAAGTAGTTTTATGACTTTTTAATAGCTTTAAAAAACAAATTAGTACCCTATTTTTTTGTTAAATCATTATTTTATTGTAAATTTAATGTTAATTTAAAATACAAAATGTAGACTATTGGAAACAATTTATTTTTCTTAAAAACTTGATTAATTGTAGTTATTTTATTGGTTAAAATGATTCAAAATGTATGTACCAAATACTGTATTATATAAAAGTTGCAAAATATACTATACGACAATGCAACTGATGAAAATAAAGAACCTATAAATAAGTTTATGACTTTTTAATTGCTTAAAATACGAAATTAGTACCCTTTTTTTTCGAAAAATCATTATTTTATTGTATATTTAATGTCAATTTAAAATACAAAACGTAGACTATAGCAAGCAATTTTTGTGCTTAAAAAATTGATTAATTAAAGTTATTTTCTTGGTTAAAATGATTCAAAATGCATGTACCAAATATTTTATTGTATAAAACTTGTGAAAATATACTATACGACAATCCAACTCATGAAAATAACGAACCTACAAACTGTTTTAATTACATTTTAATTTCTTAAAATACGAAATTAGTACCATTTTTTGTTTGAATAATCATTCTTTTATTGTAAATTTAATGTTAATTTAAAATACAAAACGTAGACTATAGCAAGAAATTTTTGTGCTTAAAAAATTGATTAATTAAAGTTATTTTATTAGTTAAAATGATGCAAAATGTATGTACCAAGTATTTTATTGTATACAACTTGTGAAAATATACTATATAACAATGCAACTCATGAAAATAAAGAACCTATAAATACTTTTATGATTTTTTAAAACATTCAAAAAAGAAATTAGTATCCAATTTTTTTGTTAAATCATTATTTTATTGTAAATTTAATGTCAATTTAAAATACAAAACGTAGACTATTGGAAACAATTTATTTTGCTTAAACAAAATTGATTAATTAAAGTTATTTTATTGGTGAAAATGATGCAAAATGTATGTACCATGTATTGGAAACAATTTATTTTGCTTAAATTAAAATTAAAATACTTGGTACATACATTTTGCATCATTTTCACCAATAAAATAACTTTAATTAATCAATTATGTTTAAGCAAAATAAATTGTTTCCAATAGTCTACGTTTTGTATTTTAAATTGACATTAAATTTACAATAAAATAATCATTTAACAAAAAATAGGGTACTAATTTGTTTTTTAAAGCTATTAAAAAGTTATAAAACTACTTATAGGTTCTTTATTTTCATGAGTTGCATTGTCGTATAGTATATTTTCACAAGTTGTATAAAATAAAATACTTGGTACATACATTTTGAGTCATTTTGATCAATAAAATAACTTTAATTAATCAAGTTTTTTAACCACCAAAATTGCTTGCTATAGTCTACGTTTTGTATTTTAAATTGAAATTAAGTTTACAATAAAATAATGATTTTTCAAAAAAAAATGGTACTAATTTCACATTTGAAGCTATTAAAATGTCTGAAAACTATTTATAGGTTCTTTATTTTCATGAGTTGCATTGTCGTATAATATATTTTCACAAGTTTTATACAATAAAATACTTGGACATACATTTTGGATCATTATAAACAATAAAATAACTTTAATTAATCAATTTTTTTAAGCACAAAAATTGCTTGCTATAATCTACGATTTGTATTTTAAATTGACATTAAATTGACAATAATATAATAATTGTTTTAAAAAAAATTCTACTAATTTCATATTTTAAGCTATTAAAAAGTCATAAAACTATGTATAGGTTCTTTATTTTCATGAGTTGCATTGTCGTATAATGTATTTTCACAAATTTTATACACTAAAATACTTGGAGATACATTTTGGATCATTTTAAACAATAAAATAACTTTAATTAATCAATTTTTTTAAGCACAAAAATTGCTTGCTATAGTTTACGTTTTGTTTTTTAAATTGACATTAAATTTACAATAAAATAATGATTTTTCAAAAAAACAAGGGTACTAATTTCGTATTTTAAGCTATTAAAAAGTCATAAAACTATTTATAGGTTCTTTATTTTCATGAGTTGCATTGTCGTATAGTATATTTTAATAACTTTTAAACAATAAAATACTTGATACATACATTTTGAATCATTTTAACCAATAAAATAACTTTAATTAATCAAGTTTTTTAAGCAAAATAAATTGCTTGCTATAGTCTACATTTTGTATTTTAAATTGAGATTAAATTTACAATAAAATAATGATTTTTCAAAAAAAAAACTAGGGTACTAATTTCGTATTTTAAGGTATTAAAAAGTCATAAAACTATTTATAGGTTCTTTATTTTCATGAGTTGCATTGTCGTATAGTATATTTTAACAACTTTTAAACAATAAAATACTTGCTACATACATTTTGAATCATTTTAACCAATAAAATAACTTTAATTAATCAAGTTTTTAAGCACAATAAATTGCTTTCTATAGTCTACATTTGTATTTTAAATTGACATTAAATTTATAATAAAATAATGATTTTTTTTAAAAAAAGGGTACTAATTTCGTATTTTAAACTATTAAAAAGTCGTAAAACTATTTATAGGTTCTTTATTTTTATGAGTTGCGTTGTCGTATTGTATATTTTAACAACTTTTATACAATAAAATAATTGGTACGTACATTTTGAATCATTTTCACCAATAAAATAACTTTAATTAATCAATTTTTTTAACTACAATAAATTGCTTGCTATAGTCTACGTTTGTATTTTAAATTGACATTAAATTTACAATAAAATAATGATTTTTCAAAAAAAAAGGGTACTAATTTTATATTTTAAGCTAATAAAAAGTCATAAAATTATTTATAGGTTCTTTATTTTCATGAGTTGCATTGTCGTATAGTATATCTTAACAACTTTTATATAATAAAATACTTGAAACATACATTTTGAATCATTTTTGTTGAGATATTCTTTTGATGATGACAAATGTGTTTTTGAAATAACGCTTTGATTTTTGGTTTTCAGAAAGCTTTTAGAAAACTTCGAGTTTTTAATGAAATGTTTGAGAGAACTCGAGTTTTGTGTTTTAGAACTCGAGTTACAGTGTTAAAAGTGTGTTCAAAATCTCAAACTTTCAAGAGAACTCAAGTTTTGATTCGAGTTATATCAAAACTCGAGTTCTGGAAATCAAAACTCGAGTTTCGAGTGTTGAAAAAGGTTTTAGAAATGTAAAACTTTTGAAGGAACTCGAGTCTAAATGAAAGTTATCTCAAAACTCGAGTTCCATGTTTTAAAACTCGAGTTTCGTTCATTGGAAGTCTTTTGGAAAATCAAAACTCGCAGTGGAAACTCAAGTTATGTTGAAAGTTTTGACAAAACTAGACTTTCGTTTTGTAGAACTCGAGTTTCGGGCTCTCAAATGGTTTTGAAAAATGAAACTTCCTTTCAGAACTTGAAGTTTCAGTGGAAGTTTTGCTAGAACTCGAGTTTTGTGTCTCAGAACTCGAGTTTCAAAGAGAGAGAAACGAAACTTCCTTCTCAACTTGAAGTTTAAGTAAAAAGCTTTAACAGAACTCGATTTGTGGGTTTACAAAACTCGAGTTTCGAGCTGAGACAAATTTCTAAACTTCAAAACTTCTTTCGAAACTTGAAGTTTTGATTAGAGTTTTCATAGAACTCGAGTTTCGTGATACTAAACTCGAGTTTCGAGAGGCAAACTTCTTTTAAACTTAAAACTTCCAGTGCAACTCGAGTTTTATATAAAAGTTTTGATTTGAAACTCTTATAACTCGAAGTTTTATGAAGGAAAACCCGAGTTTCGAAGGATAAGAATGCTGTAACTCAAAAATCTCAAGGAAACTCGAGTTACGATAGAAGTCATGAGTTGGAAAGGTTCAAAACTTGAAGTTTTGCCAAATGAAACTCGAGTCTCAAAGAGCACGAAACGTTTTGGCCTACTGGAACTTGTGGAAACCTGAGTTCTAAGTTTTACAACTCAAGTTTTATCAAAACTCTTATTCAAACTCGAGTTTCAACAAAAGTTATGAGATTTTCTCTTTGAAAATTCTTCAATAACTCGAGTTTTGAAGAGACAAAACTCGAGTTCCACCTTCTGACAATAGCGCAGCGTGTCAGCGACTTTAAACTGATTCCAAAATCTTTCCTTTTTCATGCAACGATTATTTGAATCACACCAACCATCATAAATGCTTATCTGACTTTTTTATTAATAGGGAATGAAGTTCAGATTGTCCAAACAAAAAGAGATTCAATGGACAAATTCTCAGATCTTCATTCTACGTACTGACAGAAAGTTGCAGACGCATTCAATGCGGGAAGGTGAACGACGACAATGAGTCTAACGGAAACTTAAATGTCTCTAACGGACATTTAATACTCTTCACCTATAAAAGGAGATTCATTCAAGTCACCGGAAGACAGAGAATGCACATATGAGAAATAGAATTCATTACGCTTCATCTACTTACTCTGTTTTTCATACTCTCATTAAAGAGATTCAGTGCTTATCATTAAATTCTCAAAAAGGAGAATATTCTTGTTCATTTATTGAAATAGAGAGAGTTGGTTAAGGTTGGAGAACCTTGAGGTGATTTAGACACGAGCAAAAGTGTCTGTGGGTTAGTTTGAGTTAGGAAGGGGGAGAGTCCTTCTTCTGGTTGATTGTAATCCTTGGTGATTAGTGGATTTGAAAAACTCAGAGGACTCTGAGGACTGGACGTAGGTCAAGAGGACCGAACCAGGATAAATATCTGTGTCATCTTTTTTCATACTCTGTTTTAGCTTTCAACGTTTGCGAAAATTTTATTAGACGAATTCACCCCCCCTCTTGGTCAAATCCGATCCTAACATTTGGTATCAGAGCCGGTCTCTTGTGTAAAGGACTTAACAGTCTCAAGAGCTATAAATGGCAGGATTCGGTGAACACGTTATCAGTGACGGAGCTTACATCACTAGACCTCCAGCTTTTAACAGTCAACGGTTTTCATTTTGGAAAATAAAGTTTCAAAATTTTATTTTGGCAACAGATTTAGATTTATGGGATGTTTTTGAAATTGGGAACTTTGTTCCCCAAAAGAAAGTTGGTGATGTGCTTGTTCCTAAAACTCGTAGTGAGTTTGACGAACAAGATTTAAATAAAGCATTGCTTAACAGAAAAGCTGTCTTGATGTTGCAGGCTGCATTAAATGAAGATGATTTCTTCATAATTTGTACGCTTCCTTCAGCCAAACACATGTGGGAAGCACTGGAAATTGCTTATGAAGGAACTGAAGCTGTAAAGGAAGGAAGAGTAAATACTCTAACTACTGAGTATGATCTACTCAGAATGAAAGAAGGAGAAACCATCGCAGAG
>QFDD01005986.1:0-14980 GCA_006871305.1 Vachellia collinsii | reverse complement strand
ATTATTATTATTATTGCAGCGAATGAGGTGTGTGAGAAACTAGCAGTGGTGGGTTTCAACGCGAATATGATAAGCTACTTGACAGGGCAGCTTCATATGCCACTCACAAAAGCAGCCAACACTCTCACTAACTTCGGTGGCACTGCAAGTTTGACCCCTCTTCTCGGTGCCTTCGTCGCCGATTCCTTCGCCGGAAAGTTCTGGACCATTTCCCTTGCTTCCATTATCTACCAATTAGTAAGTTCATTATATATTCCTCCTCCTCCTCTTCTTCTTTACTTACTTGTCTCTTCAAAGTTATATACGACTAGCTAGTTTGCAGCTATATACAACTACAAAATTAGCTGTTTCTGGCTCGCAACAGTTCATTTGCTGTTTATGACTTCAGTGGATACTCACTATTTAATATATAACCCACTATTATTAATACCTAGTTCCATTTCTTCATTAAAATCAGGTCTTATATTAAAAACAATAGGAGTAATTACTTTTTAATTCATGTGTAACAAAAGTGTGAGTGCTTAGAGCTTTTAACTTCTTGTTTGCAGTTGATAGAACAGGCGCTATATATATATTCACTAAACTTCTATATCATGTAATTATTACTGTAGTCATGTGTCTGATATCATGAGCCATGTATAGTTTATTTATCTGACTTTGTACATTATCTATATTTTTCTAATTTACAAAGTTCGAGAAAGTTAATTAAAATTTGAAATTCTTTCCTAGTAATTTTTCTAAAATTTAATAGAAATTTCTTTCCAACTTTGATAGTGATTTAGATATAATCTCATAAATAATTACCATTCCAAGGATGTTTTAGCATAAATATTTTAAAACAAGAGTCTTTTAATGTAATGCTATCTCATTGCAGAAAATATTAGAGCGAATTAATCATAAATATAAAATCTCAATCAACAATCTCCTATTGTTATAATTTTTTCACCTCAAACTATCCCTATCAATTACTATATATATAATTAAACATATTAAGTGAGTTTTTATAAATTTTCTAATGCAAATAATTAAAATGAATATTTTAAAAAATCAACACGTATTTTTTATAAATAACTGATTTAAATAATATTTTTAATTGTCACAAATCAATTATCTATATTTACCATTTTAGGAAGCAATAATTTGTATGCTACTTTTGAAACTAATAATTGTTATATATGTGGATAATGATCAGGGATTTATCAGCTTGACAATATCAGCCGTACTTCCACAACTAAGGCCACCGCCATGTAGCGGCGAAGAGCCATGCCAAGAAGCTAATGCAGGACAGCTAGCATGCCTGTACGTGTCACTCATCTTAAGCGCAATCGGGTCAGGCGGGATCCGACCCTGTGTGGTCTCATTCGGGGCAGAGCAGTTCGATGAGTCGGATCCGGAGCAGTCCACCAAGACATGGTCCTACTTCAATTGGTACTACTTCGTGATGGGGGCAGCAATTCTGGTGGCAGTCACACTAATCGTCTACATTCAAGACAACATCGGGTGGGGCTTGGGTTTAGGGATACCCACTGTGGCAATGTTCATCTCGATCATCGCTTTCATGGCCGGGTACCCGCTTTACCGGAACTTGGACCCGGCCGGGAGCCCGTTCACCCGACTGGTCCAAGTGGGTGTGGCTGCTTTTAAAAAGAGGAAGATGAATGATGTGGATGATGCCAGGTTGCTGTACCAGAATGATGAACTTGATGCACCCATATCTTTGGGAGGGAAGCTTGTACATACCCAGCAGATGCAGTAAGTGTTTTCTTATTTAGTTTTTTTTTTTTAAATCATGCATAGAATTTGAGAAATGACTCCTTTTACTATGCATAGAGTTTTAAATACATAAGAAAAATAGGCAAAAAAAACTCTCATTTAAAATTTTATTGACAAAAATTTGAATTCGTGTGTTAATGGTAGTTTCTATGTATAAAATCCTATAAAGTATTGATACCTTCTGTAAATAAAAACATTCTAAATTCTATGAACCTATATTCAAAAATCTCTTCTTAAAAATTTTATTGGTCAAAATAACCTAAATTCAAGTCTCGATACTTTCTTTATATGAAATCATGTGAAATACTAATACTTTTTATGTATAAAAACATATCAAGTTTAACTGGCTAACAAAATTTTCAAAAACGGATGACAAATTCATTTCTAAAATTTTTTTGTCCATAATGACTTAAATACGAGTGCTAATACTTTCTTTGAATGAAATCCTGTAAATAATCGATATTTTATATATATAAAAACAATCAGATTATTTTAACTAGTGAAATTTTTAAACAGCAACTTTCTATCATTCAAAATTTTGAATCATCCAAGTATCCAACTTATATCAACTTAATTTTTCCCGAATTGTTAAAAAGGGGATTTATTTAGATTTTGAGGCGTGAATTATTGACTGATATTTTGTTTGGTAATAGATATGTAGATGAGTCAGTGTCCAATTCTGATATAATGAGCTAGTGATTAATAACATTTTGATTTGGCAATCAAGTAGGAGACTGCCCATATATGACAAATTGGTGGGCCTACTATCTTATGTGATCTTGCTTTCTGTACATATAGGTTCATCCTCACCTCTTCAATCCTATCACTGCCAACCCTTTTATTAAAGTTGGATTTGGTGCATGACATTGTTTATATATATATAGAGACGTGCATCATGTGTATATTTTATTTGGACCATTTAAATGAGATATATATAAAGTCCATATCACTGCTTTTACTTATATTTAAATAATTGATTTATCTCAAATGATTCATCATAATATCAATATTGTAGCTACCTGCTACAAAATAAAAGATAGACAAATAATTCTTTTCAATTATCCGTTCAACTTCTAGATTTTAATTTAT
Organism: Vachellia collinsii; assembly: GCA_006871305.1. Classification (NCBI taxonomy): domain Eukaryota; kingdom Viridiplantae; phylum Streptophyta; class Magnoliopsida; order Fabales; family Fabaceae; genus Vachellia; species Vachellia collinsii. The sequence continues at coordinate 12,118 of QFDD01005986.1, read as the reverse complement.
AGCACTTTAGTCTTTACAGGTAAGTTATGAAATTATAGGAACGAAGTTGAATTAAAACTGCATAAGTACAAACGATCATATTTTATTTGGACATTCTTGATTGGTCACACATGGATGTGCACCAAGCCCAAATGGTTAATTATTTGGCTTTTGCCACACACAAAAAAATTGTACCATCTTGCCCTTATTTTTGCCTCCTTGAAAAAATCTCTACCAACATATAAACAACCTTCTTTTCTTTCCATATAATTTTGTTGTATGACAAAGTTTTGAAAAAGAAGTGTTAAGATCCCACATATTCCCATATCATCATCTTGGGCCCAATAGTTGATCAGTTATAATTGGGCCTAGGCCCATTTTGAGACTTGTAGGCTTTCTCTAACAATGAAAATATAATTATCATGCAGGTTTTTGGACAAGGCAGCAATAGTGGCAGAAGGGGACAGCGTGAAGAGCCCAAACCTATGGAGGCTTAGTACAGTTCACAGAGTGGAAGAACTAAAGTCACTGATAAGAATGGGGCCTATTTGGGCCTCAGGCATCATCCTCATAACGGCCTACGCCCAACAAGGCACATTCTCTCTCCAACAGGCTAAGACTATGGACAGACACCTCTCTCGCTCTTTCCAGATACCCGCCGGGTCCATGTCCGTCTTCACCATCCTCTCTATGCTCTCCACCACCGCCTTCTACGACCGCATCTTCATCCCCATCGCCCGCCGCTTCACCGGACTTGACCGTGGCATCTCCTTCCTCCACCGCATGGGCATTGGCTTCGTCATCTCCACCGTCGCCACCTTCATCGCCGGCTTCGTCGAGATCAAGCGCAAGAATGCCGCATTCGCCCACGGCCTCGCCGATCATTCTCAGGCGACCATTCCCATATCGGTGTTCTGGTTGCTGCCCCAGTACAGTCTCCATGGTGTGGCGGAGGCGTTCATGGCGATAGGGCACATGGAGTTCTTCTATGACCAGTCGCCGGAGAGCATGAGGAGCACCGCCATGGCTCTCTACTGGGCTGTCATCTCCGTCGGAAACTACGTCAGCACACTGCTGGTTACTCTGATTCACAGGTTCACTCGACGGCCAGATGGCTCCAACTGGCTTCCCGATGACAACCTAAACAAGGGCAAGTTAGAGTATTTTTACTGGCTCATTACTATCCTTCAGCTTATAAACCTTGTCTTCTACTTGTGGTGCGCTAAACGCTACACTTACAAACCTATCCAAGTTCACAGTAAGAGTGATAGTAGCAGTTCAGATGAGAAGGAAAAGCTAGACGAAGTTGAGCTTGCAAGTAAAGTCTAGCGGCGATGTTGTAGTATGTATGTATAGTTTAGCTGAGCTCTGAGTATAATATAAAATATTGTATGTTCCTATATATGTGTTTCTATCGTTAATATAAGAAGAAGGACATGTGGACTGGTTTTCAATATGACTACTACTTTATGAGCAAATTTTCAAATAAAGCATCATGCCTAGCTTCTTTCATTTCTTCCGTAATAAGCAATACGGGTGTGTGTGCGTGCATGCGTGTGTGTTTATTGTCCCCTACTTAATTGCTTTAAGTTGTTGGATGCTTTTGATTCCTATATCCATTTCATTGTAATTATTTAATTTATTGAAGGACCCAAAAAAAGTTCGAAATTCTTTCAAAAGTGTATATAATATGCAATTCATCATTTCATTTTGAGTGTTGACCCATTTTTTTCCATTAAAAAATAGGTATAAATATAATTATTGGGTGAAATATATTTAATCATAAAATTAATGGCATGTATTGTTAAACAGAAAACATTTGCTTGGCATTGAAAAGCCCAAAACTCCTTTTCACCAATGCTATATGATCAAATATATTTTGCAGAGGAAAAAAATGGGCCAGCATATAAAAGAACATTGTAGTTTTATGGACTTTTAAATGGGCTAAGCGCAATAATGAAGAATGGGGACAGAGCCCAATATGACTAACGTTCATGTTGAAATGGCGCGAACTCGACAACGTGCGTGAAGGACTAGCGGTTGAATATTCTCGTTTCTCGTTCTCTCCCCCATTTCTACGAAAAGGCACCACGAAATTGAAAGTTAACTTGTTCCATTTGCTCTTTTGACGTTTCCAACTTTAACGATTCTGCAGATTTTTCGATCTACCAATTGCGGAATCTGATCCTCAACCCCAATCCCATTCACAACGATGGTTCATGGTGAAAGCATGTTTGCACAACTGCCTTCGACGATGACGGCCGCACCTCTTTCCGCCATAGCCGAGGCCTTTGAGGACCTTTCCAAGTTCGTCAATGGCGCTGAGAATAATGGGAGCACAAAGCAACAAGAGCTTCAAGTCGACAGATTTTGTCATGCTTGCTCTCATGTCTCTGTCCTCTTTCATTCCCTCGGCCTCGTTTTCAAATTCGCTGAACTAGAGTACATCTCCAAGGTTCGATTTCGTTCTTTTTTCTTTTGGCCTTTCGATTACACTTATTGATTAAGTTTGATGTTCTTGGTAGTGTTTGGGACGAAATTTTTTTTTCTCTTACCTATTTCTTTTTCGTTTTTTTCCTGGTCTGTTAATTTATCAATGATCTAGAAATTGTGCCAAATCTGGCCGACATTATTCCTTTCTGAAGTTTGAATCAGTACATTATGTCGATGCCGATCTATCTTATTTTATGCTGCAGTCAAATTCGTCTCGTAATGGAAATTTAAAAGTCTCTGGTGGAATACTGATATATCCTATGAAGCCCTTGTACTTCAAAATATGTATCCAGCACCTATGCAATAATATTTTGCGAGAATGGTGATCATTGTCTGATGTGCTATTTCAGCAATCCCAGGATGTGTGGTGGATAAGAACGGATGTCTCTTACAACCATTAGTTGTGGCTTCTTTGTTTGCAATGAAATGCTATTGGCTACTATGCACCTGAGTGAGAAAGTCAGATGTTCTAATGTATGCACAATATGTAGTTTATCAGACAAACATGTGCACTTTTAGGAGGAGATGTCAAGAATTTTGATCCCTTTTTCGAACTCTGACTCGGATTTTTTTTTTTTGTTTCCAAGGTTTCATAAGTCTCTTGTTGTCTTATACCTAAAGCTTGTCTCCTGTTTACTTAGTTTTATTAACGATTATATGTATCTGTTATCATATTTTGTCCAGTATTATCAGTATCATACTATTTATTATTATGTTTAATTCATTGATCCTCATCATAGACTACTAACACTGCTTTGTATGATATGGTGGATACGTTCAGCTTCATGCGCTCAAGGATGCATCAAAGACGTATGACACTTTAGAGGATATAATTGACCTTGATGTTGCAAATGAGGCAGTGAAAGCACAAGGAAGCCTTTCACGTTGTCTACGCAGAGTTCGGCAGGGTCTTGACCTTGTCAGAGCTATATTCAAACAGTTTTTGTTAACCGAGTATGTATCTTTTTTCGCGGCCCACCCCCCCCCCCAAAAAAAAAAATTTTTTGGGGACTAAAATTGAAAGATGATGAATTGTCTGTGTGATTTTTTTTGGGATAAAATGTGTCTGATGCTTTTTTGCGGTTCCTTAACTCCGCATAAATAAGAAATTTCGTTTGGGTTTGGTAAAAGCATGACAACAGTGTCCTCCATTTTGGACAATATTCAACATGTAAATGGGAAGCGACTGTTGTATCCCCAATTATTACCTTTCGATCTATACATGATATTAATTTTATAGAAAGTTTTTCTATTTATACGTCATGAACAATATAATCATCTTAGACTCTACAAAATACAGGTCAGATGGTGTAATTTTAAAAAATAAATGACTTGCTATGCATCTGGCAATACTTATTCTGAGTTTCTGAATCATTTGCTTCGATCATTCATTCAATCTCTGACTTTCCATTGAACCAGTTCCATCCATGAGTGCATTGTCTGATTGGTGAATTTTGGTATGAGAACCGAAACACTTGGGATCAAGACTGGAGATCCTTCAATCCCGATTTGCCCCACTTTATCTATACTTTCATGGTGTTATGATAGTACTCTTGTTTGACAAACAATTTCGTGATTACAAAGTTGCACACGTCCCTCTCTTGTGTGAGAAGTATAGAAAATTAAATGTGTGACCTTCCTGGTTCTCACATTCTGGATTGTTTGGAAAATTGGGAAAGTAGTCCTACTGTGTATAGTGTCACTGATCGGTAGTCTACGCTCTTTCTATGCAGCCATACGCCTGTATTGTTTGAGTCACACTAGAATTCAGCCATCTGATTGACTTTCAAGTTGCTTTAGTAATGAGTAGTGTATAAAAAATACTACTACTCCTGTCCTAAATTGCAAGACATTTTTTGTAGTATAATTTATAGTACAAAAAGGGTCTCACATTTAAAACCAGAGGAGTATCATTGTTCCATATTATCTTCAGTTATTTTCAAGTTTCCGGTGGATGGTACTGACACATGATTTATGATTTTGATATTTCAGTGACAGTTCTCTAAAAGAAGCAGCTTCAACAGCTTACGCAGAGGCTTGTGCTCCGTATCATTCATGGACAGTAAGAGCAGCGGTAGCTGCTGGCATGTATGCACTTCCAACAAGAGACCAATTGTTGGTGAGACTTAATGAAACAAGTAAGTCCGTATCATCCTTATCGTGTTGAGTGCTTGTCGTGTTTGAAGTAAATACAGACACACTTCAAAATATACTATACATTGAAAGTTTGATACTTGATATTGGTAGTTATTGAGTGATATTTACTCACTAATTTTTCATTGCGAGGCAAGAGGCGGCTTTAATCCTAATATTGATGTCACCTGCATGAGTCTTTGTGCTTCAAAACCAAAAGTGCTCAATTCAACTTATTTTGGCTAGAAACTATTCTAAAATGTCTAATTAGTTATGCTAAAAGGGGAAGGAGATCCGAATCCTTTGCATTCACGTAATAACCGTACAACGTACGGTTGAAAATTGAGTGGTGTGCACCAAGTTGCTTCCGATGTCAGACAGTTTTTACTCCTTAATTGTATATATTATATTTGACCAATTACATCATCATTAGATATCATAGCATAGTATTGTAAATACATCTTGGCTATAAAATACAGGTTGTCCAAGTTAATACGATTGAAGTGGGGCTTATTAAAAAAGGGTCTGAAGAAGAATATTTTCTATTTTCCTATAATTCCTGTCTCTGTGAGACCTAAACTTAATCATAATTGTTATTACCGCAGATCAGTCGGCTGAGAAGAAAATGATCAGATACATCAATGCTTCAGCTCCAGTTATAGAATACATTGATAAGCTATACCTGTCTCGAAATATTAGGTTGGACTGGTGAACACACACATATATATGCTGTTCAAGGAGTGGTGATGTTTCATGCTCTGCCTAATGAACAAAGGAAAGAAGGAATAGAATGTACTCTGTATATATTTAAGATGGCATTGATGCCTCTACTGTATAGTAGTGGCTTTTAGTATAGATTCTTCCATTGGTTGTTTTATATGAAGATGCATTTATATGTATGGACTTTTGGATAGGTTTATGGAGGGAAAGGGAATCCATGTTCTTCACATGAAAATTTGAGGAAGGTATTATTGTCTGCAATGTCTATGTTACCGTTAATCAACTGCAGGTAATCTCGATCCTTAAAATCCAAAAAAAGTTGAAATCGGTGAAAATTAGATGAGGATGAGTAAAAATAAACAATAATCAACATCAACAATACACCATATAAATGATATGTATATATTGATGATAATATTGGATATAAACAAAAAGCATTAATTTAATTATGATTATTTTCACCGACTAATTTCATTACGAACATCTATAAATTTTATTTTATCATTGATCCTATTTTACTGTTGTCTGTTTTATAATTTTTTTTTTAAAAAAATAAAAGTATTTGAGTAATTTCTCATATAAAGAAAATTGACACAACTTCCAATTCTTTATATAATATCTATTTCGTAGTACAATTTCTACTGCAAATAATTGAAATTGATGGACTCGTACATCAAAATTATTCTTTTTTTACATGAACTTGTTTCTCTTTTCCGAATCAAGTGATTCTTCAGAGTGCAGAGGAAACCAACGAGTAAAATACTATAATGGGCTTATAATAGGCATAAGCTTAATAGTGCTCGAACCTCGTTTTATTAATCAATAATCAACGTTTACAAAACATTTATACCGGAAAAAAAAATTCAAAGCTATCTTCTCTCCTTCAAAATCCACCCGTAAAGATACTAAAAATAGCTGTTGAAGCTAGGAAAATTATAAGACATTAAGTATGCTGAATATATCTATTGACTGGGGATCAACTGGTGGAAAGCTCAATAATATTTGTCAAAGCGATGAAAGATTATAAAGTCAGGCTTTCTGGGTTTTCAACTATCTTTGAGAACGTCTGAAGGAATGCGGCCAAGTCAGCCCCGTAAATAATTCGGTGATCCGCAGTTACATTCACCTGCAAAAGAAATAATAGAGCCGACGAGAATTATACATTAATCAGCATAATTGAAAGAACCTTATTCTTCTTATTTTGATTGTCTAGAAAATCATATGCTGTCTAATCATCGGTTATGATATGGACTTACGGAGCAAAGCCATATGAAGATCAGACAATCACACTTCTTTCAGACAAGTGATTTATCTGAGATTGTGCAATACAATTTAGATACAGTAGTGCATCTGTGATTGTGATGTGACTGAGACAACGGGCTCAGGGAGAAAGCAAGCACCAGAAGAATGACGACAAAGCTCTTGGGATGCCAAGCAAGAACTTTGTTGTTTTGGCCTGGGGATGCCAACCACTTTTACATAAAATAAATGATGAATTGGCTGTCTCCACTACATTTTTCCAAGACCATGGAACATGGTTTATGTATACTGAAGAGGGATGGTAGATTATTTACTCCAGCGAACTTATGAAACTTTGTCCATTTTATTTTGGTAAAATTCAACACTTAAAATTATATATGCAGAATTTATTTTCACGAATCAGCTACGGTGATTCTAGAAAAGCACATTTAAGAAAATTGCAGTATACTTGTCCTCTGTGGATGAATACAATAGAGCAACTATATCTTTGATGACGGGAAAGAAAACCAAGTCCTACCATTTATTTAACAATAAGCAACATGGCAGAGAAGAAAGGAATGAGCTCATCAAACTCTTTATCACTAGAAATGTTCGCTATGATATGTTAATTGCAGCAAGTAAAAAGTCCAAGATCAACCAAATGGGTGTCAGCAGGGATATAAAATAAGTTTCTGCTGCAAAGAAAATTTTTGGCAAGAAAACTCTCAAGAATAAACATGCCAACATACTATCTCAAAACAAAAGCATATAAAGTTTTGACAACGTCCGAGGGCAAAGCTCAGGACATGAAGTATCTCTTTATCAGTTTCTGGTGACATGAACGCGAAAAACCTGGAATGGGCATCTAATGGCATCCTCGCAGGTTTTGCATTTTTCATGACAAACATTTTCCGGACCTCTCTAGTGATATACCTTTGTGGTTAAAAAAAATAATGGACACTTATTGTCTTGACTATTTCCATACCACAATTCCCATTTCTGGAAATATACTCATTTTCTTGCAGTGACCTGAGTGCTTGCTTCAAAAATGGCAAGGATGTGCAGTTATTTGTAGCCACGAAGGCTGTTATAATATTCCAGCCACATCAACAAGATCTCCATCTCAACTGGATCTAAATAATATTAAGTTTAAACCAAAACTTATGCCCACACTCCTTCCTCCGAAGTACCTTGAAGCTTGAAGGGCCAAACTTAATCTGCTAGGAAAAGCAATCTAGATCAAGCAGTTTTTTCACTTGGCGACTGCCAGAGGCTTTGTTAACATATAAGTGAGATATTTCCTTGGTACTGATTTTCTGTGCAAAACTACCTTTTAAGATAATGTTGGACAAATTAATACCAAATACTTATGTGCATAGTACACTTGCAATTGTATCTCCTGACATGGTCTATACTTTTCCCTCTTACCGCAACAAATTGGTGGCGAAATGGCTGTGGACAACCTATCATGGGCTACTAATGGCTTGCTCAAAGTTTTTGCTTCCTTCATGCCAAACCCCTAGAAAGCATGACAATATGACATAGCTAGTGCAGTCACCAGTCTGTCTAGTTACCTGTCATATGGGAAACCCTAAAAAGACAAAAGGCAAGGCAACGAAGTAGATTCTCAAGTATGCAAAATGTACTGCAGTTTTTTTTTTTTTAATGAAAAACGGATTACACGTTAATTTGAAAGGTTATAATTCACAAACTTATCAAGTACTCTTATACTAAGATACTCATGTTTTCTAGTATAGTCCCTTGGTCTCTTAGTTATCTTTTGTAGGATGTCAAGACCATGCAGGTTTGGGTTTTGAATTTAATTGGGATTTAAGAAGATGAAGGGTTTGTTCATGATTGGTGATCATCCAGTTGGTTGGAGATGATGGTCATGACATTGACCTCCATGGAGACTATTTGGTTGCAAGTCTGCTTAGCTCAGTTGGGATAAAGGAATGACCATAGTCCACAGTGACTGATGAAGTGCACTAGAAGTTCAGTACCATTTTGTTTGTGACAATGTATCATAATATTGGCGAGAAAAATAATATTGGCCAAGTGTTCTCTAAAGCCTGACATACTTCAGGCCAGGATCTACATCTGTTTATGTGACACCAAGAAACTCGAGTTTCTTGGCACTTGCATGTTATAAATTCCATCATTAGTAATCACAGTAATTTCTCACTCCAGTTTTCTATCTAAGCAAGCCTTGTACGTAAACCATTAAACCACAACGATATAAACAGCTGTAAGTGGCAAAATAAATTGCAGGTTTACACAATAAACCATTTAACTATAAGCAAATAACTCACCAGCATTTTATTTTTCACACTGAAGAACCCATCAGCATCAGCTACAACAGTAGGCTTTGATGCTCCAACAGCCATGATAGCTCCCTAACAAATAAATGGCGAAGTTCAGCAAAAAGCAAAATTACCACAAAATGAAGCAAACAATCTTTTAGTCATGGGTTGAGGTCCTTGATCTCACTACTTACCTGCCCTGGAGGAAGTATAGCGTCAAACTTATCAACTCCAAACATACCCAAATTGGAAAGGGTGAAGGTTCCTGTGAACAGAGGGACACAATTTAACTTCGGTTGAAAGGTTCAAGTTCCCAGGACTGAGAATTAGAAAAGACAGACATATAACTTCCTAATGAAAACCTGAATTGTACTCTTGAGGTTGCAACTGCTTTGCCCGAGCCTTTTCAACTAACTCTTTCCACTTTTGAGACAGCAGATATAGATCCAACTGAAGTAATAAAACAAGAAAACAATAAACTTACTATTTCAACAGCATTGGGAAGTTGATAACAGAAACCACATAAATCACGGACCTTATCCGCATCCTGAAGAACGGGTGTAATTAAGCCGCCATTGATAGCCACAGCAACAGAGATGTTTATGCTACTGTTATAGGTAAAGTTCTTCCCATCTTTGCAGCTAGCATTTACTACCGGATGCTGAGAAAGAGCCATTGCTGCAGCCTTTGCTAGAATGGCCGTCATAGTCACTCCCTTTGGTTTCACCTAAGGATGAAACAGCAAAGACACAAATTTGCATTTGAAACCCCATATTTAGCTAGCAATCTAGCATCACAAACGAAAGAATTTCAGCGTATGTACCTTCTCATATAGAGCATCAAGTGCGTCAGTCTTCACAGGATACCCCACTCGGAATGTAGGTACAGCAAGACTCTCCACCATGTTCTTCGAAACAGCAGCCTGCATTGTTGTGAAAGGAACCACTGTAGAACCTGGAACTGGGGGCAGAGAAGCTGCCGGGGCAGCGGGAACAGCAGCTTTGGAAGGAGTAAGGGCCACCGGAGCAGGCTCAGCAGCCTTAGCTACGTTACTCTTGGAAGGTTTGATTCCAGCAGCTGCCTCCACATCAGCAGGAGTAATCCGCCCAAAAGGACCAGAACCAACGACCGATCCAAGATCAATCTTGTGCTGCTTCGCAAGCTTCTTAGCATGAGGAGTCGCCAAGGTCTTCCCTGGTGCAGCAGAAACCACCTTGGCGGGCGGAGGAGACTGCTGAGCGATCGCCGGAGCAGGATTCGAAGTGCTAGGCGGAGGAGTGGGAGCAACAGGAGCAGCTTCGGCAGCAGGGGCAGAAGAGGCGGATTTTGCTGCCTTGGCTTTGGCTTCAGCAATTTCCTCCTCCGTCTCCGCCAACAGCCCAATGGGAGCACCAACAGGAGCGATCTCACCCTCGCCAACTACAATAGCAGCAAGAATCCCGTCGTAGAAAGTCTCAACATCCATATCAGCCTTATCGGACTCAACCACAACGACACTCTCGCCCTTGGAGAGAACATCTCCCTCAGATTTAACCCAGGAGACAATCTTGCCCTCCGTCATGGTGGAACTGAGGGCGGGCATGAAGATTTCGCGGATCTTGGATTGAACAGAGAAGGCTCTCCGGCAAGGCTTGGAAGGTAATGCGGTGAATTTGCGCCATGAGAGGGAGGTGGAGAGAGAAGAGGAGAAAGAAATGGAGGTGGTGGTAGGGGAAGTAGTGGTGGTGGAAAGGAAGAGAGAAGCCATAGAGGGAAATGGCAGAGAAGGAAAATGAATGAACGTGGAAATGAGAGGGAGAGAGAGGGAACAGAACAGAGAAGAATTGAGAAAACAAGAGAGGGAATGAAGGAGAGAAAATAGAAATGGAAGGAGAAGAAGGAGATGAAGAAGGCGGAGAATACGAGGAAGCTTAGCTTTGTGTTAGTTGTACTCTGTTGAGCTGCTGCCTCTCTTTTGCTCTGATTACATCGCCATACCAAGCCTTTTCGCCCAAAATCTTTTTTAGCATGTTGGAAAACAAAACAAAGAATTCTTTTATTATCAAACTTAATAATCTTTTTGAAAAAATAATTATTTGTAAAATGTAAAACTTTTATCTTTATTTTATGTGATCAAACATATATGGGTTAAGCTACAATTTCGTCCCAGAAATTTTCTCGGAGAAACATATTCATCTTGAAAAGTTTTGGTGGAGCAATTTCACTTTTGATGTATAAAATCGTAGCAATGTTGTTCATATTTAACAGTTAAGCCAACGGGCGTCCTTCACACCGAATAATATGCCACAACTTTATCCGCGTGGGATGATATTGCCCCTAAAATATGTACATTTTCACTATAAAAGTTTTCTCAAATGAGCAATTTGGTATTGAAAGTTTTTTCAGGGGAAAAGTGATATAGACACTTACATGGCATCTTATCCTACATAGCGGAAGTCCGTTTGCTGCTCTGTTTAATCAGGGCAACATTGCTACATTTTTATACTTCCAGATCGAAATTACTCTATAAAAAAATTTCAAGATAAATACACTCCTCCAATAAAACTTTTAGGGTAAAGATGTAACTTAGCCCCACATAATTTTCTAGCCCGCTTATTTATTATTTTCAAAAGTATTATCCTTCAAGTTCAGTTTTATGTTGGGTTTCATTTATCTCAAGCCATATCTTCGGGCCCATTTTGATAGTTTTCTTATCCTCCTGAATTGGGACTCCGGATTTATCATGGAGCTGATTTTGGGCTTGCTTGTGTAAAACTTTAAGGATGGCATTCGAGGAAGATCCAGAAAAATGTTGAGGGTCGGCAACCAAAAAGAGTGGGAAAGGGGACATGACAAAGAGAGGCCCGATTAACCAAAAAATTTAGTGGTGTTTCGATTATTTTTTTTTTCAAGTGATTCTACACCATTTAAGATAAACATGTGAGATAATTTTTATCTCAACTTATTTGAAAGTGTTTTTTAATTGATTCTGTGATCAAATTTTATCTCAAAGTGATGAAAACATTTATTTTTATACATTTTGCACTAACTCCAATCATTAATATACTCGATAATTTAAGAGTATTAAGAAAACTAAATATATTAGTTAATTATGGCATGTATCATAATATCTATTTGAAATTCTTTTATACATATCATTAGATTATATTATTTTATAATTAATTTAAAAATAATGATAAATTAAATATTTTAAAGTAAATTATTTAGTTTCCGTAAGCTATTTAAATTAATCAATTAAATCTTATGTTAAG
>QFDD01005985.1:0-11072 GCA_006871305.1 Vachellia collinsii | reverse complement strand
AATTTTCTGTAAAAATCATCATTACACTGTCATATCCTCCACATCATATTACCCAGAAAAGGAAGAAAAACAGAGGGATGATTTCTAGAAGGAGTAAGCAACAAGAATGGCTTGCCTGCACCTAGCCTTGGCCTGTTCAAGCCTCTCACTCACAGTCTCCTCCTTCACTGCAGCCTTCACCATAGCCAAATCCATCTCCATCAGCTTCAATACCCTAAAAAGCTCAGTCACCATTCTCTCTTCCACCTTCCCTTCATCTCTCAGAACCTCTGCTTCCTCTCTTGCTCTCTCTGCAACTATCTCCCCTGCTTTCGCCAGAAGCTCTGTGGACCCAAACTCCTTCCCCATCAGACCCTCAAGCTTCTCCAAGAAATCTGCAATCACATACCCTATTGGTTTCTCCACTTTGATCACTTTTGTTCTCTTCCATCCAATTTCAAAGTTTGGTGGCTCTGCCTTTGAAATCTCTGAACTTTGCTTCCTTCTCTCTCTGAGGATTTCAGATCTTCTTCTCTTCTCAATTGGGAATGTTTCTGGGTCGTTCAGTGTGCTGGAGGTGCCATCTGGGGTTGGGAAGTCTGAAGCAGAGCATTTAATGAGAAGTTGCTTTCTGGGTTGAATTTGAATGAGAAATTGTGAAGCTTTACTTGGATTGAAATGGGTTAGATGATGAGCAGGAGAAGGGGAAGACAGGAATTGGAGGGTTGTCGAAGCCATGCCAGAGCCAGATTGGAAGCAGAGTGAGTAAAGGATAAGGCTCTTTCGTGTGAATATATATGTATATGGTTACCTGGGCAAAAAAAAAAAAAAGATGTGTGTATGTGTCTGGTTCGTTCCATGAATGTCAGAAAATATCTGCTCTAGACACAACGGCAGGTTGGAAAATTTAGAAATACTGAAGTTCTTATTATTGATTTCCTTTTACGATTATGACTTTTTTACTTTAATAATTTTTTTAGAATTTAGATTTTTTTTTTAAATTACTATTCTTACAAGAAATAATGGAACCGGTTTAGCATATTCTTTGGTTGGTAAAAGATGGCCGTATCAAAAAATTAGAGAACCACTTACCTACTGACCATTTTGTTAAGTAGAAAGAGTTAATTAGATCTGGATGGTTCATATGATTCATATCTAATTTAGGTAATTTAGATTTAATTTTTTAGAAGTCTATATTTTTTTAAAAAGATTATTCTACTAATATAGAATTTAAAATAATAACAATCTCTTAACTATTATTTTTTTAAAAAGTATTTTTTTATTCAAGAAAAATCACTTTAAAAAAAAATTAAATATGGATTGTCTAAATTAAATATGGATGATCTATATCTGATTAGCTTTTCTAATTAAGTATTTAATGCTTAGCATGGTAATTAGTTCTTTGAAGCCCTGTCAATAAAAGTAAATTGTTAACCGTAAGAAATCAACAATAAAAAAAAAATTGAAGTTCTTGAGAGTTTACCATCCTATTCATACCTTTTTTTTTTCAGCCAAATATTCATACTTTTTCTTTGATCCAAATATTATATTAAAATAATATTTCTTCATACTATTTATTTAATCCAATTCTTATAATGGTTTATTAACTTTTGTTGCAGATATAAAAAAGTTAAATATATTATTTAAAAACATTTATATTTATCATTTTTCTCTAACTAATTTTTTTACCAACTGATATATAACCTAATTATATAACATATTTAATTTACTTGATCTTTCCACCAAAAGTCAGCTGGTACCGGGCAATTGAATTCATATTTTAGCGCAAATAAAAGGATTTTAAAATGTTGTCAAAAAATTTTACAAAAATATACACATCATGGAAAGAATTAATATACCTATACACTTCAGTACCGTACTCCAAAAACAATTTTGAAAACTGCTGCAAGACAAAAGTTTACATATTTCTTCTTCCTTTGTTACAGAATATATGTAGTTAGAAAAAAGGGGGAAAAACAGAAAGAAACAAAAAAACAAATCAACATCTTTCTTCTCCTTCAGAACTAAGGTCACCAATGAAGATGTAAGAATATAACACTTGAAGGGCTTCTTTCAAAACTGTATAATAGAATTGATATAAGAAAAAAAGGAAAGAAAATGAGGATATTCCTAAGAAGCCACCATACTGTGCCACCACCCCCCAAGTTGGAAGATGCTTTTCTGAGGAAGAATATTACATTCCACTGAGGGAAAAAGAATCATCATCGTCAACAACATATAAAGTCCAGATAAAGATCTGGAAGATGCTTTTCTTTTTTTTCTCAAAGGTCCTCTACTGACTCTTCAGCCAAAGATTCTAACATGCTTATTACTTCAGAAGTATCATCCACATAATACTTTGCTTTGCTGGGTTTTTGTCCAACTGTGCAAGCATATACTGAACAGTTGGCAGCAAGAATATTCCTAGACATGGCACCACTAATCATTTCAAACATGTCCTCGTCTGATCTGTCATCACCAACACACAACACAAAGTCAGCCTGTCTTCCTCTCTCAGCCATTGTTGAAAAGATCTTCTCTGCAACCAATCCTTTGGTCACATCCTGCAAAATAGACCCAGGGAAAAAAAAAATCAAAGAAGGATGAGTCCTTCCATCGATACTGACAATAAAGTTTGAATTTATAGTTGAAAACTTCAACCACCAAATTACTCCAAGCCAGAACATAGGAAGAATGTAAGAAGAAAAGTTCCAAAGGCTCTCTGCTAACTATTCAGAATCTCGGATAGGATAAGATGAAGAAGGTTATTGAATCCCGTGAACTGAAACTGAAAGCTATTTTCAATCATACGATTGTAGGAAAACCAATATAACAAAATAATAATAATAATAATAATAATAATCCTGTTATTAAAAAAAAATTTAATTCTGCCGTATGGTTCGACAAGAAACATTTATAAACTTTCTGGTCGTGTCTCCCATCAATTTGTACGGATTTAACATAGCCAGTTACGATAGATGACCCCATCAACGCATTAATAGACACACAGACACCCATACAGATATAAATGACATTATCAGTCTAAAACTCTGGTTGGCTGGACAAGGCATGCTTAATACAAGGATCAGCTCCATATCCTATCAGGAACACTTGAGAGCACGAGGAACAAATTAAAAATCAGCGAAATCCAAAATACAATCCCATTAGAAGTATGACACAAAACTGAAAACTAAAAATCCATGAGATAAAATAAGAAAATAAAATTTCATATTCATGGATTGAAATATCAAAGTTCTTGGACATCAGTTGACTGAAATTCTAAGCATATATACCTGGGGCTTTACTTCAACAATGAACTGACCACTCTTCACAGCAACAGGCTCATTCGCCAAAACACCCTCAAGATGATCTAACATTTCCTTAGCCTGAGCAGATCCAAAACCAAGGTCTGCATCCCTATATTGCCAGACTAAAGCACTTTCCTTTTTTTCAATGCTAGAACCATCAGTTGCCTCTGTATATGATTTCATTACAGGTTCAGCAATCTGCATCCAAGCAAATTCAGAGCTCTTACCACAAAATTCCCATTCTTCACTTTGAGACCATCTGAAAAGAAGATCAAATTTATATAAGTATGAGCAACTGATAGGATAGAAAATAAAGAGGAATGGACGAAAGTCCAAATTCTAGGAATGTCCACAACTGTCCACCAGTTGATCTGCCAAATTACTTTACAGAAAATTTTTGCTTAATCAAATCCATCACAGAACATAGTATTTGCAAAATTTTAATCTGTCTAGTTAATTTAAGTGTGAGCAAGAGTTATGCATGCAAAATGGAGATCAAAGGCACAAAATTGGGTCATAAATTCAATAGACCAAAGGATTTGCCCGACTATCAGTCTACATGAGTGCATGTTTCTTATGATGTTCATGCAATTAGTAATCTAAGGAAAATTATTGCAATGCAAAATAAAGTGATGCGCCCTGTTGGATCGCATTGAACTAACAGACTTATATAAACTTGAGAGTGGATTTCTCTCTAGGGTTCTTCATTAAACTAACAAACTTATCAAAGTTTGATCATCCTTGTGGCGTCTTCCAACACTTAGGGTCCTTGTTCTTCCGTGTTCAAGGGTTCAAGTGGATCACCAACCTTTGTTTAACGTTCTTGGGGTGTGTATATTTTAGATTGGCTATGGGTTATTGGGATCTTTCCCATTGGGTTCGCACCATAAAGCTTCACAATAGATAACACAGCGTATCCCAGCTTCGTAATGCATACATGGCTACATATATACCAAGGACATGTGAGCATGCACACAGAGATAAGGAGAAAGATATCACACCTCAAGAAGTACCCATGTTCTGCTGCAATACCAAGCTTTTCACAGGGAGTAAACCACTTGCTTAAGCTATCCCTACCCCTTCCACTAACAATGAAAACTACATTTTTGGGGTCTGCACATAGCGTGTTCAAAGTGGAAAGGACCTCCTGAGTAGGACTCTTACTAATAGAGTTCTGTGGCATTACAGTACCATCATAATCCAACAAGATGGCCCTGCTTCTTGCCCTCTTGTAAGCTGAAACTGTAGGTTCAATTGAGAGCTTTTTAAAATTGGGGTCAAGTGCCACAACTCTGAATCCAAAACTAAGCCCTATTCCCCAACATCTTTTCCTTAGAAGATCTAGGCAAGCCCTCTCCATATCTTGCAAGAAGCTGCGTGACCAATAAGCCACATCATGAGTACTAACATACCGATAATGCTTTTCATGCCGCAACTGTTTCTCTTCATCATTCATTGAGATGGCCTCATTCATGGCTTCTGCAGTTGTTTCGACATTCCAGGGGTTGACACGGATAGCCCCACTAAGTGATGGAGAACACCCAATAAATTCTGATATTACAAGCATACTCTTCTTCAATCCATTAACATCAGAACATGATTCAGAATCAGATGTTCCCTGCCTACAAGCAATATATTCATAAGGAGTTAGGTTCATTCCATCCCTTACAGCTGTAACAACTACACACTCAGCAATCCTGTAATATGCAACTTTTTCAGTAATTGGAACTGAACTATCAATAAAAACAATTGGTTGATAACCAGGCCGCCCAAATACTCTGTTGATCCTGCTGCAGCTTTCTTGTATCTCATCTTGGATTTCATCTAGACGTATCCCTCTGCCCCTAGGTGGATTAACAATCTGTACAAGCACAGCTCTTCCTTGCCATTTAGGATGTTGCTTGAGCATCTGCTCCATAGCCAAAATCTTCAAATTAATTCCTTTAAAAATGTCCAAATCATCAACACCAAGTAGCACTGTTATCCCTTCGTATTCTCGTTTGAGTTCCCTAAACTTACTCTCCTCATCTGTCATTCTCATAACTGATTCAATTCGACCCATGTGGACCCCAACTGGCATAATCTTTATACTGATAGTCCTTCCATAATATTCCAATCCTAAGTAGCCCCTCTTTGACTGATACTCCAGGCCCAACATACGACTGCAACAGGAAAGGAAATGACGGGCATAATCAAAGGTGTGAAAACCAATGATATCAGAGTTAAGCAAAGCTTTTAGTATCTCTTCCCTCACAGGAAGTGTCCTATATATCTCTGACGATGGAAAGGGACAATGAAGGAAAAATCCCAATTTAACCCTGTTAAAGCGCCTTCTTAAAAAGGTTGGCAGAACCATCAAATGGTAATCATGAATCCAAATATAGTCATCCTCTGGGTTAATTATTTCAACTACCTTCTGAAAGAAAAGTTTATTTGCCAACACATACGCTTCCCAACAAGAGCGGTCATAGCGCTGGCTTTTATCAGTTGAAAGTGGTAACATGTAGTGAAACAGTGGCCACAACTGCCTTTTGCAAAATCCATCATAAAATTTTTCCAGTACATTAGGGGGCAGAAAAGTAGGAACACAGTTGAATTTTTCTAACAAATACTGTGATACATCATCCTGTTCAGCAGGATCAACATCAACCCGCAGTGACCCAACATAAAGAACCTCCATATCTTCTGGAAAACCATCCTTTAGTTGCAAAAGCAATGAATCCTCATTCCAACTGAAACTCCATCCTTTGTTGTCCTCCTTTCGCTTTCCTTTTAAAGGAAGCTGATTTGCAACAACGATAATCCGATCATTGGAAGCAGCTGATGGATTATCGGAAGAAACACTCTGAGTATCATCAAGTTCTGAGATCATCCCAGGAACACTCATAGCCCTTGGCATCCGCCTCCGTTCTTTGAATTCCTTACCCATTGCTGGGAAATTCCCTGAAGCCAAATCTAGAAGGTTTGTATACGACTTTGACATCATCTTTACGTCTTTCCGTGATGAAATCCCACAAAAATTGTCCACTCTGCAAATAGGGGCAAAAAAAGAATTGAAACCATAAACCTGCCAGTCTTCAAGTGACAACCAAATTCATAAGCTACAAATGCATAGTATTGACATTGCTACAGGAAAACAAAATCCATCAAATGACAGTGTTGCGCATTAACGCATGGCGTGTCTTTTAATCTTTGAGAAGTAAAGAGAAAAGCAAACATCATAATGGAGACTCATTGTGGCGGATATTCTAATCTTACGGTATGCAAAAAGACCTAGATTCTTTGGCTCCCCATATGGTTTACATCACAATGAGCATAGGAATTAAACTCTTTAACATAGAACAATCTACCAAGAAAACTCCAGTCCAGTCATTTCAAAGAAAACAAGATCAATGACAATTCTACATAGCCACAAGCGCTCGTCGATGATTCATACACCCTTCCTGCACCCAAAACTACGCTCACAGACATATATACCCACTGAAAAAGAGAGTCCAAGAACACCGAAAAGATTGAAATTATTGTCCAACAACATTGAAAAATCAAAACTAACCTCGCGATTGTAGCAGGAAGTAATCGTTAGCGATACAGTAGAAGATTGAAAGCCCAATTCAAGGGAAAATTCCAAATGACAAGAAAAATCTCGCCTGTTCTGTATTTACAAGATCTCCCTCCCCCCCTTCTTGGCTTCTCCCGTTCCCCCTCTCTAGAAAACACTAACCACTACGAAATGAAATGGGAAAGCGCAATGAATATTCAGAGAATTCTATTTCACAGAATATCGTTCCAACGGAAGTGAATGAATATGAATAATAAAATGGAAATAAGCATACTTTATTTACTCTTTTTTCCTAATTGCACAATTTCATCGTGGAGACTATCGGCCGTTTCGTGCAAGTGCCACCCAAAGAGGTTGACGCGTAAGCATCACAGCCAATGGGAGGCACGTGTTTAGTCAATGGGGGCAAAATGGTAATTTCAATGGACAGAGAGGTACGAAGGGGCCAATGGGCGTGGTCAGTAAGGAAGAAAAGCTGGGGAGGGAGGTGAGGTTATCAAGTTCTTTAAAAGAAAATGGATAAGGTTGCGCCAGCCGAGCTAAGTGCCAGCTGGCAAAACCCGAGTATTGACCACGCGCTCTGCACGTTCCAGCTCAGTCTCTGACACGTACGCGGACACGGTAAGGATCCGTAGTTGTACCACGCAAAGCTATTTAATATTAATAATAATAATAAATACGCAAAGCTATTTCTGGCAGCCACTTTTTTTTTATTAATATTAAATATTAAAAATGTACGAAAAATTTGTAAGAAAAATCTTTTATTGATGAGAAGAACACAAATTTCAGTATCAAAATTTTCTATGTACATGAATATCAATATTTTCTGTATAAAAAAATCTACTAAATTATTTTTTTAGTAAAATTTGCAACAGAAATTTTTACGGTTTTTCTCAAAAATGTAATCAGGAACTAATTATTAGTAATTGGGTTCTTGAAATCGTGTATTTAATGATGCGCATGTTACTGTGTGAATCATACATATCCTTATGCTTTTTTACATTTTAATTAAATTTATTTTAAAAATTACAATGAAAATTAATTGCATTTTTAAGCCCGATCGGTGTGAATTATTCTCATGCCTCAGGGTGGAATGAACTCAAGTCTAGTTGTTAATACTAGTATAAGCATTTTGTTAAATAATTTATAGATAATTTTTCATTATCGGATTTTAGATTCAGGCAGGAGATTCAACCCACTCAAGCTTTTTTGAAACAAAAAATATTTATATTTAAATATGTATAAAAAAATTTAAAATAAAAATTAAGTCAAGTTACCTATATCTATTAAGTTAAGTTCACCTATCACACATATTCAAATGTAATATTTCTTTCATATGAATTTATAGTTAAATGATAATATTTTTAGAAATAAGAAACATCATAAAGTTGACATAATGAATATAAAAAAAATTGATCTAAGTATAATATAAAATTTTAAATGCATACAAATTTAATGTTTAAAATGTTAAATGTCTCACCCTAGTTTTATTTCAAAAATGATTCTAGAAGGTAAGATATATTCAAACATAAAAGGATTATCCTTGATAAAAAAAATAACAATATTTTTAGGGAAAATTACTGATAAGTCCCCATTATTAAATTAATTATAAAATTGAACCTTTAAAATAATGTAACTGAATTTTCACAATATATTTAACTAAACATCGACATTATGTAACCGACTTTCTCGATATGCAATGAGCTCTCATAATATATATATATAACTAAGTTGTTACAAAAAGTACAATCGTAGGTCTTATTCTTGATTTGTGATTTTCTCTCGTTCTCCATATTTTTTTATTTATAAACCCCAAAAGATAAATTAATATCTGTTGGGTCATCCGGTAAAAGTAGAAGATAGGTCGGAAACAGCTCATGATGACTCAGCATAGTACACAAAAAGAGGAAAATAACTGTTTTACTTTAGAAAGATAAATTTGCAACGGTTAGCACGTGTTTAAAAAAAACAAGAGAGAGAGAGTAAAAGCTTGAAACTTGAAAAATATTTAAATATTGTAATGCTTCTATTTAAAAATGGCTTAATAAAATTTGGGGAAAAGCTTCCAGTAAAATTCTAACAGTGAGAATGACTTAAATCATAATATTGTTACTTTGTTGTATAAAATTTACAGAATGTCAGTATTCTGTCTGTACAAAAAATTTAAAAATTTATGAGTTATGCTCATCAATAATTTTGTTAATGGGCAACTTTCCTCAATTTTTCCTAAATATAATCCCATTGGAAAGAATAAAATTTTAGTGACTGGTTAAAATATTAATTAATAAAATATGATATGACAATTATGTATTAGAATATTAAAAAAAAATTTTAACCTTAGAGATGAAGGTTGGGTTAGTTGTGTTGTTTCTATGGGGAGAATTTCAAGATTTGACAACTGACAACAATCCATGACGTTAGAAAAGAAGTTCATCATCTGAAGCTGGAAAAAATGATCAAAATATGTAACATTAATTTGATCAAATGTAATATATATATATAGCATATTTTTATTGCAATCAGTTCACAGTATTTTTATGTTCTCATATTCAAGATGATAAATATTTTCCCCCCCAAAATGACCTTTTTCTTTTTCTCTTTTTCTCATATTATTATACGCATCCCTAAAATAGGCCCACATAAAAATGATTTTATATTTTCAAATTATTTTTTGAGTGTCTTTAATATTTATTTCATTAAAAAAAAATCCTTAAATCCATATGCTCTATATAATTTAATAGTATTTGTTCAATTCTATTTAACATTTTTTCAATAATCTGTCCTATATATTGTATAATTTTATTTCATTATTTTCCCACTTTTTATTTTTATACATCACACATATTCAAAATTATAAAAAAAAATCCAGAAATTTGAATTATTTAATTAGAAATAATTATTATAATTTTCTTAGAAGAACAAATATATTTAAAAAAGGGGTAAATATCATTATTGGTTTTTATCGAATTTTGATTTTAATCCGTATATTTTAAAATAATTAGTTTATGTTCTATATTTTCATAAAAACTTGATATGTGTTTAAATATATGAACCAAAATCAAAACTGGTTAAAAATATAAGAACTGCTAATGAAATTAACACTAAATCTTTATAAAACTATAAATATTAAAAGCAAATTTAAAACTCGTACTGTTATCTTTTTTTTTTTTTTGGGCAACTGAACTTGTACTGATATCAAACCTGAAAAATTCTGATACACACAAACACACACAAGTTCTGTGCCAGTGTTGCTGAACAACCCAGAAAGTGAAGAAACATGATATTAGCATGTTGGGAACTTGTCTGGGTGAATGAGAGTATAATTATGATTAGGTGCAGCGAAAGTTATTTCACAACAAATCCCTCTCTCTTTGTTCCCAAAACAATAGACATTATCAAATTACCTAAAAAGTAAATAAAATAATATTATATTATATATATATAACATAACATAATAGTCATCACTCATGTCCAACTACTGCAAATTTTTTTAGGTGATGTCAACCCTTCAATGGCCACGTAAATCATCTAACCCCTGCAAAATCAACACGTGCAAAATATATATATATACATACATATATAATATATTTTAGTGAAATTTTACTTTGACTTTTGACATTCAAATGTGCCAAGCACACTCAACACAATGATATTTAAGACATTATTGGGGAAAATAAAATTTTAATTCAGTGATCAGTCTCTCTAGACGGATTATTATTTAACATCAGAGGCAGGCCCAAGCAACATTCAGCTGCTTATATTAAGATTAACTATGCTATAAAATCAATAATTTTGATAGGGTTATGATTTGACCTTAAACATCACTTTTTAGAGTTACGCAATTTTCAATATTATAACCATTAACTTTGCCTTGCTGTATTTATATAAATCAATTCCAATGAGAATCAATTCTTATGCACAAAAAGTTCTACCAAAATAAATAAATTCTATAAATTTACAGGAATAAAGCGGAAACTTGTGAAAGTACTCCTTCTCGTGGAAATTTCACAGTCGACTCCAACCAAGAATCCAAAGCAAGGGATAAGGTGCTATATACAAGAAAGCTTTGGTGCTAGGACTTGTAGGGCTTTACCCCAAAGGGAGCCCTTCCAGAAATTCTCAAGGGCCTGGGCCAAACCCAGGCCCAAGAGGGGGTTTGGAAATAGTTTTCAACCAGCAATAGACGCGCCTCGGTTAGAACCTCACTAGCTGCGTCATTGCCCCAA
>QFDD01005984.1:0-13515 GCA_006871305.1 Vachellia collinsii | reverse complement strand
CGAATCTTCATCGTTCAAATTAATTATTAAGCAAGCAATTACATTTTTCTCAAAATGATTATCCAAGCGGTTTAAATTTTATTATTTTTGGTTCTTTTATTTTTTAATTAAATCATCGGTTCATTTTTTGGTAGCAATAATAATAATTATTTAGCTATGCATCCTATTTTATTTAGAAGGGGGTAAACAATAAAATTATTATATTAGAATCCAAATTTAAATAGTAAAGATTATATTTTAGACCCTGTGTAATGCATAAGGCTCACTTAAAAACATATTTATAAAATTCACACCTATAAATTTAATTAATCGATTTATATTAATATAAAAATTAAATCTATAACAAGTCACATTATTTAAAAATATTAATAATATAATTTATTTTTTAAAATTTTTATCCATTAGTGTGACTAATCAATTAATATTAATGTAAACTATTTGATGAGGCCAACAAATTAGTATTTTGATATTTTTATTAATATAAACGTGGAAAAAATAAAATATTAAATCTAGAAAAAAATTGAAAATCCCTCAATGCAAAATTGTCCAGATTTTTCATTTTAAAGTTGGTGTAACTCCTTTTCAATTGTATGCAAGATATCTTCGATATATACAAATATCTTATGTTTTGTATATAATTGAAAACATTTAGACTTCGGTCTTTAAATAAATTTCAATAAATTTTATGATGGAAAATGGAAGATTTTCAGTAATTTTCTCATAAATTTTGGAACATTTATATAAGTTATACATTAGGGATAATAGAATTTATTCCCTTTCCTTTGGTGAAATTTGTACTAACATTGTTGGTCAGAGATATACACACAGATGCCTAAATAATGTACTAGGTTCATTCATCTTAGATTTATTCTCCACAAAATAAAAAATAAAAATTTATTCTTACAGGAAGTAGGCATGCATGTTCATGTGTCAGAAAATGCTACTTCACCCGTGGTCTATCAGTGCCTTACTTTTGGCCACACAAAGGGGGAAGAAAAAGTCTTTTCTGTTCCACCAAAGTGGAAATCCAAATTGAGTGGACCTAAATTTATCAAATTATATTTTTTTGAAAAAAAATTAGCAAATAAAGAAAAGGTGGGGGGCAAATTATCACTATAATACCAACAAGGCTGATCGAAGTGGTAAATGGCTCAGTTCCATTTAAGCGACCTCTTGAGTTCGAACTTTAATGTATGTAAAAATTTTTATTGGGAGATCCATCCACTATAATCATCAGGTGCGCAGCACCAACTGAATCCGGATGTAGTGGAGCAAAATTTCAGGTAAACCATACGGTTAAAAAGAAATAGAAACATAATATATAAAACAAAAGTTGTTTTTGTTTGTTTAACAGATTTACTATTTATCTTCACCAATATCTCTTTTCAATTGGCTGCTATTTCATTGGGATGAGTAACTCTTTTAAGGACATGTGGGGGCAAAAGACTCTTTTGATTATTTTTTATTTAATTATTGTTGTAACTTAAATAAAAAAATATCTTTGTTGCTGTAATATTTTATCTATTCAAGGTCAAGCATGTTGAAGATGGAGCTTTAATTCACTTTTTTTTTTTGAATAAAAGTGTATTTTTGGTTTCTAATTTTAGGTGGGACTTTCATTTTGACATCTTAATCATATAAATTTTTTTTACTCCTTTTTAATCATTTTGGTAACTTTGCCTTCAATATTTTTTTGTTTTACTTTCATCAATCAAGATTCAAGTCCCCGCTAAGAAACGTGTCTGGATCCAATACTCAACAGTGCCTCAAATAGAATTCGTTCAATAGGATAATACTTATACCTAATAAATATATATATATATTATTACATTGTATAAAAAATAGTAAATTTATATGGTCATGTCTACCAAAACGTTATAAAAGTACATTCACGTAAATCGATATAAAACTCTTATTACATATTTATCTTGTAGACCATAAATTAAGTTGAAGAAGTAGCTTATACCGCTAATTCAAACATACTTACCCTGTAAACAGTAAATCTTATTTTTATTTTACAAAATACTAGGAACATCCTTGATTATTAGAAATAAAAATTAATTTCCACCGGTATAATTTAAATATGTATGTGTAGTTGCATGTGGATATTATCTTCTTCAATTTAATATTCAGAAGTTATAAATGACAATACTCATTATCTTCTTGAAAGCACAGTAGAAAGCACCACACTTTCTTCCCACCCAAAATGTGACATTTGATAGAAACATGCATCATCCTTTCATCTATATCTCTTTCATTATGCATGACAATGATTTCTCGTCAACTTTTTATACAGTATTATCACCTACGATTTTTATTATAAAATTCGGTTGATTTTTAAAAATTAAAAAATATTAAATATATTATTTAAAAATATTTACTTATATATGTTACTAAATTATATATCGGTTTATAAGTCAATCAAATTAATCTAAAAAATTTATAAATATATTTACTTTAAAATATTGTATTATCTTTTTTAACCTTTAAAAAAATTTCGTAGGTTGGAGTAATGTATAATGAACTTTCACTTAAAAAATAAAAAATAAAACACCCCAATAATAATAATAATAAAGTAAAAATGCTTCATACGCAATAATGGACCTAATCAGAAATTAATCACGGTGAAAGGTTGTGACTGAATTAGATTAATCTGATTATGAGTTCTTTGAATTTGGTTTTAAAAACATGCTTAACTTTATTCTGATTATTTTATTTGGGCCTGTTTATGACTTGACCCAATTAAATCAAGTCAAGTCATGAATGTAATTAATTACCGCGTCCTTTTTTTTTAACAGTCATTAACCATCCATCTTTTTCCCCTGGTCAATCAAGAGGTAATCACCGTAAGTTAATTTCTTGGAAAGGAATGGATTCAACTACTACACTAAATTCAGGTCAAAAAAAAAAAAACTACTACACGAAATATTTTTTACAACAGATAAATACTTACATATTCCTAAAATGCCATATAATCTATATTCTACTTAATGAGATTATTTCAAGTGTCTTCTATTGTGATCATATATCCCACAAATTTTTCCTAATTATTTCCATTTTTAATAACTTATTATAATAGATATTTCTTATGGAAAAAGAGAAATAATTAGGATAAATTTATGGAATATAATATCCATAATATATGACATTTGGAACATTTTCATTAGGTAAAGTATGGATGACGTAACACTCTAAAAGTATGTAAGTATTTCTCTTGACAACATAGTGTAAATTATCCACATATTTATTACATTTGATTTAACTCAAAAACTGAATTTCTTAATTTTCAAGTAGGTAAAAGGATTGTATAATTAGGAACTAAGGGAGTACAAAGATTAATTCATTTTTAATTGTAGATAATTAATTTAATATCAATTATTATTTTTTATATTTAACTTTTCAGTTATTAGTTGATTTGATGTTATAGCATAAGAGGGCACAATTGTAAGCATAGACTATTACCCTTTTTTTAAAAATAATAATAAATGGACATATGTTAAGAAAGTGTCGGAAAAAGATTGTATTAATGTTGAAAAAGAAAGTTAATGTAAGTTAATATAAAACTCATCTTACATACTTGTATCGTAAATAATAAATCATCTTAAAAAATTAGCTCTTACCACTAATCGAAACTGCGCTGAAACAATGAATTGATATCTTTTTTTTTCAAGGTGCTACTGAAATCATAATATAGATATATATATATATATATATATAAGGAGACCACTAAACATTTTTTTCTCATATATAATAAATTTACATGTTTCAAAAATAAAGAAAATAATTTTTTATGTGTATTAAATTAAATAGAGTAATAAGTATGTAAACAAATATGTTCTTCACCTAAAGTCATGAATTTGATTAAAGCATTACCATTAAGATATTCAGAGGGCATCAAATATACTCCATTTTAGTCACTTTATTTTTTTCCTCTTATACAAATAGGTTCAGATGCATTGTGTTTCAATGGCTCAATGGAATTCGGACAGATTCTGTGGTTCAAAAAGTATCTATATATAGATAAAGAAACTTGCAAATTACTCATTAGTACATTCCGAACATGATTTTGTTGGGAGAACTTACCACCCGAAGGGTCCCACAGGTACTCTATTCGGATTAGTCGGTTGTTTTTTTGGTTGCCCACCCGGTTCACCAGAGCTTTGCCCTGACTACATCCGGATCCGACCCGCGTCGCGCACCTGGCAGTGGTGGGAGAGTCTCCCGGCGAGGGTTTTCTGCATACACCAGGTCTCGAACTCGAGACCTTACTTAAGCGGCACCAAGCCGCTCACCACTCGAACCAACCCCCATTGGTGGATTAGTCGGTTGTTCAAACACCTGGTAATAGGATTTAGAAAAAATGATGGATGCTAGATGGTCAACGGCATGTAAAAAAAAATCCCAACATGATTGGTACTACCTCATATCTTTAATATAATAACCAATTGACTTTTCTTGGAGATATTAAGGAAGCTAATTTACTAATATATTTATCATGTTTCTTCAGATTAATTTATCTAACTTATAAAACTGATAAATTTTTAATGAGATAGGAGTATTTCAAAATATATGTCATAATTAAATCATTTATTTAATTTTCTTTATCTCCCTAAAAAATCAAACAACTCTTATATTAATAATCAGAATTATAGAATTCAAACATACATTATTGTGAATCGAGTCTGCATGCTTACTAATTCAACTACTCCATTTGGTTCTAAATGTAGGAGTTAGATAACTAATTTATATATATAAAAAAATTATTTGGTTATTTGTAAAAAAAATGTGTTAGTTGCCTTAAAATTCCACTTTAATTTTTTGCTTAAAAACTACCTTTATTGATGAAAAATTTGAGTGGGGTAATCATAGTCTTACATTTAACACCAAATTTGTTTATATAATTTTTCAAGAAAATTATTTGAAAGTAAACATACTCAAAACGAAGGCTGACATTTTGATAATTACTCATGTTCTTAAATGGAAAAAAAATCATCGAATGAAGAACAAATGGTTCCCCAATTTTTTCAAACAAAAACAAAAAAAAATGCAAAAACATAAACAAAGTTAAAAAAATAGTTGTTTTTTTTGTTTTTAAAAACAAGTTTCTATTTTTGTCACAAAAAAAAAACTTATTGAAAACAAAACACCGACTTTTTTTTTTTTTAAAAAAAAAACTGTTTTTCGAAAATACAAACAAACAGCCCTTACTAATGTGGACGGAGAATGCTTCTAGAGATACCCTATAAGTCGAAAATTATTAGCCATGTGAGGTAGATAATTTACTAATGTCGACACAGAATGCTTCTAGATATATTCTGAAGATTGGCCCAAATTGCTAAAGTGCAATGTAAACTCATGTTGATAAGGTTATTGGTCGCATGTGCTTTTCATATACATCCACATATTCTTATTTAATAATAACATAACATAAGCTTGTCATGATTTAGTCACATATTGCTTTCAAGAATCAGACTCATTTCCTTTTTATAATCCAATATTATTGTTTCCTCTTCTCTCTCTATCTCGATGAAACTCCAAAAGTTAAATGTAATTTAGAATTATAATACAAAATCAGCATATTGGTATATATCTCAAATTCTATAGGCATCTCAATATCTCATATAATGTGATTATATATACTTTTCTTGTCTCGAATAATGTTTTGTTTGTTCGTGTGATGACACTTTCTTATGATACATCTCTACTGTATATATGAGGTCCAAAAAAACAAAATCTTTACGATATATTTTAATTTCGTTAGTAAAGATATAAAGATTGTACGATGCTATTTTACTTGATTAAAAACTAAATTTCTGGGTAAATTTTTAATTCAAAGGTTTCGTCCAATAAGTTTATTGAATACTTCTTTTGGTATCTCTCTATTCCTTTCTATCAGATTCCAAACTACTTAATTCATGCTTTTCATTGGCTATATATGAATTTGTTTAGGTCACTTAGGTTTTCTACTATTTTTTTCCTTTCATAGATGCCACCCCCACTGTTTCTCGTATAAGGTCATTTCAAATATTCTCTTATCTTATTTGACAAGACATTAATTTCAACATCATTATATCAACTATCCTATTATGATTGTTTAATCCCTTTAAAGCCCAGTTTTTATTACCATATAGCATTATTGATCGGACTGTACAATAGAACTTTTATTTTATCTTAGTAAGTACTTTTTTTTATAACAAATAACTCATGTAGTCTTTTTCCAATTAAACCATCCAAATTGAATTATTTGTTCATAAACTTAATGCTTTTAACAAATCCAAATTTGAAAACGGCCCGGTGGAATAAAAAACAGTGTTCGAGTTGAATCATTTAATAAATAGGGTTTTAAAATCCATTCTTTAAGTTATGATTCCCCAAGCATCAACGTAATTAAAAAATTAGGCCCGACATTGAACCAACGTAATGTTTGGCTCAACTCGAGCAATTTACAATCTTAGGTGTTGTTGGCTTTTTTTTTTCCTTTTAATAGAAATATCTATCATCATGCCGAAGCTAACTCCATTTGAAGCGTTGTCATGTGCAAAATCAGGCCTCTCTCTCAGGGGAATTCAAACTCCCATAGCCTTTATAATAAAACATTTTTTCTTTCCAACTTTACCAATATTTAATATAAAATGTATATTAAGAGTACAAAATCTAAACTATAATAAATAAATTTTACATGAAAGTTCACAAATGTAAATTCTTAATAATTTTTTCTTACTCCAGTAGTAAACTGCTCAATGCTTATTTAAGAAATTCCAAAAGATCTTAAATAAGTACTTTTATGTAAATTGAGATAAAACTCCTCTTACATATTTACCTGAAACTCTGTAAAATTACTTAAAATAAGATCAAGTTTTATTGTTTAACGGTTCATATTGATTTATATAATTTTATATAAAATTATTAAATATTACAAATATTAAAAATAAATAATTAAAATCACAATCAATTATGATAAGAAGGGAGTAGTATGTCCGTACATACCTATCTGCATACATTATGGCAAATTAAAGAATACACACCCATTCGTATCTTATTATAAAACACTTTTAGAAGAAATAAATAATTTTAATTTAAGTCACCAAGTCAGTTATTAATTTTTTTTTAATACTAACCCTATTTAAAGTTTGATGCAATTTTTCTTCTCTTGCCAACACAAACAAGTATAAGTATCTTTAAACAAACCCTAGTATTATTTTACTCTTATCCTTGCTAAGTGTGTTATTCAATTACTTGATGCGGAAGGGATAATTTTAGTTATTTGCAAAATATTGATTCAATTTACTTTTTGTTAATATTAAATAAATTGAACTTATTTGAAAAATGTTTCTATATTGCACTATTTCACATGGACACAAAATTGAAAATTCATGAACCTTGTGAATTGTAGACAAGACATCACCCTTATATGGGGCCAACTAATAAGGAGCATCTTTTTTATTTTTTTTTAATTTAATAATCAGAATCAAAGTGACAACTAATTAATATTATTTTATTTCTTCAAGTAAGTTGACAGTTGGGATGCACACACCTCAACATGACCCCCAACAATATATCCAACGCGGAATTTTTATTTTTTTAAGAAAATAAAATTCCATAAATAATTAAAACTCTTTTAAATTAAGAAGTCAATTAGCATATATGTGCTTGTCTATATATTTATTTATTATAAAATAGCTCCATAATTTGATCTTCACTAACCTAAAACAGTTGGTGCAGATTTTCAATTAATTTATTGAAACCGAAAGAGTATCTTCTGTCTGGGAAAGTAATAAAGAAATTAGCGAATGAAAGAGAAATCTTCTGCTCCAAAAAAAAAAACAGAGAGAGAAATCTAAAAATAAGGAAAAAAATTGAAGTATAAATATTCATAATTTATCTCAAATTTTGAGTTACACTTACCGGTATCTCTAAGCCAGTTTGACCTTGAGATTTATTCATCTCAGCTTTAAATTTTCTATATTTTATGTTTTAATTGGGCCATAATAATTTGATCTGTTGTAGATAATGCATTTTGGCAGTACACATAATTAATTTTAATTTATAAAATTTTATTTTCATCAAAAAGAAGTTATAGACTTTATGAAGTTCAATTGGTTTTAATGTTAGTGCATTTTCATAGATAAAAATTTTATGAAGGGTATAAATTAAAGTTAGATAAAATTTAAGTCACATTACTTATATTCATTAGGTCAATATTATAGATGAATTTACAAACACATTTACACATTTGAACAACCAAAAATAGAAAAACAACACATGTCCATATGAGAATTTACAAATTTTAATTTTACATTATAAGAGTTAATACAAAAAATTACAAGTATTTGTAATAAATGTAGAAGTGAATATGCGCATTCCAAATGAGTTTCGTGCAACTCTTATCTAGTGACCCATTTGCTCTATAACATTGCAACAACATGGATCATGAAATGTGGTAGTGGCGATGGCATGATGATCACTGATTATATGACGAAAACAGAGACTTTGATCGGCAATGACAACAACAACGGTGGATAATGTACACAGGTGCATTAAAAGAAGAGTCTCATGTAATTTGAGATTGTGGTAACTACACTAATATTTAATAATATTTAACCTTAAACTAGTAAATTGATAAAGAAGAGTGGATTTGGACACAAGACAACAAACAGTAGGGGAGAGATTTAGTTGAAATTCAAAGATTATTTTATATTCTTATAAAGTGTCACATCACTTAGATTAACTAGTTATCGACTTTTTGACCATAAACCGTAAAATTTATTACTTAAATATTACACTCATAAAAATATTTATCCATTTACTATATCTTTATAAATTTTATTGTTTATAGGTTCAGGGTCAAAAAGCCATTAGTTACCTGCGGTTAATGTTGTCAACAATTTTCATTTAATTGAATAACACTTCGGAAATACCAAATCGATCCTGAGTAAAGGCACACAGAAGAAGTTCACAAAAAATACCCACCAGGAAAAAAAAAATTATATGCTTAAGAAAGCATGCACTCGACTTTGATTATTATTATTATTATTATTATTTTTTAAAACGTTAACGTACAAAGTTGGAAAAAAAGTCTACAGACATTTAGGCCCCCAATTATAGTCACGTGCCTATTACTATTTAATATTATTAAATAAATAAAATGGCCTTTAGCTTGCGTTTCACGTATGGCGGCGAGTACTGTTTGAAAGAATATTCAACACAATCAAAGCATAAATTGTTGAATAATTGAATGGTTAGGCAAAGGTAGTCGGTTTGATGAAAAAGAATAAGAGTGGTATATAAAATGAGCTGGAAAATCCTTATTTTTTTTATATATATAATACCAAAATATATTAAAGGTTTCTTAAGTTTTGAGTTCAAGTTTTGTAGATTAATTAAAAGCTATATTGTGGGGAGATTTTTTTCCTCATTTAAAATTAGTGTACACTGCATTTTATTATAAGGTTCTAAGAATGAGTATAGAATTAAAATGCATAATTTTATTCTTCAGTTCAAATATTTGTTGTCCTTATCTAACTCACAATAAAAGATTAAATTTAACCTTAAAGTTCACAGAAAATTTTATTTCAATTTTGAAATCAATGAAAAAGTTTAATTAGAATTCACTATATACAAGGCTTCCTTCTATTACAAAAAAAAAAAGAGGAAAAAGGAAGCTTTGTCTTATTTAATAAAATTTTGGAAAATTGTGTGCAATTTATTTTTTTTGTTTTCTTAAAGATGTTTGAATAGGCTAGGGCAATTTTGGCATAACTCAGAGCAGGCATATACAATTTAATTTTTTTTAGAGTAAAATTTTGTGTAAATTTAAAAAATGAAAGATTTCAATTTAATGTTCATGAAATTCAGGGAACCCTGTGTAATTACTTGAAAATTCAGGGCCCTTTAGGGAAATTATCTTTAATTCTGGGTTGTCATCACTTTAGCAATTTTTTTTATCTGTTATAAATTAAGGGATTTGATATAAGAGAGATAAATAGATAAAAGAGGCAAGAGAGAATTGAAGACAATGGGAGAGATTCTCATTCACATGGATATCTAAAATATGTATTATATAACTTTATATATATATGCTTCCAAGCCTAACAAAGGATTACGTAGCATAAATGACTATAAATTATTGTGATTGTATAATACGTAAACACAAAACTCCTAAAAGCTATTCATAAGAGAGGTTATGAGTGTGGGATATGGAAGATTAAAAGTTTATGGACATCCAATTAATATAATATTTACAATGTTCCCCCTTGGATGTTCATAAATAAATACTATGTCTCGTTAAAACCTTAGTAAGAAAAACCCACTGAGACAAAAAACTAGTGAAGGAAAAGGAGTACACAATATAGTGAAGTTGCCTCATTAAAAACCTTACCAGGAAAACTCATTGGGATAAAACTTTGATTGGAAAAATGAGTGTAACATGGATATTTGCTCTCCTAAAGATAGTATTAATTGCGCTTCTTTATATGATAACGACATCACTTTTACTCCCCTGTTGCTAATATAACTCATTGTGATTATATCTTCTCAAATGTGACGGTCATCAATGATTTTTGAAGTAGCAAATTTTCTCTTGTTATCTAAACTATGCATGCATTCAATTGTGATATCTCTTGGATATGGTGAATATCCTATATACCTCCATTATTTGTCTTGTACACCATGGAACTAACAAAAGAAAAGTTATCCTAAAAATAACTATGATATGTTCTGTATCTGCATATCCAATTTATCCCAAATATAATGAGCTCATAATATTTTTGATAAAACCACCATATCAAATATAAGTTTCAGTTTCATTATCCATTTGCATATCTGCAAAAACTTAATCACAACATAAGATTACTATAGAATAAATATATATGACATCTAATCCATTACATCAATATATTTTGTAGGCAAATGCTTCTAGCATGTTATATCCTTCAAGGATTTTCACTTAAAATTCACTACTTACTAAACCATATGCGAGCCATATGCATAGGTTGTAATAATATCCAATAGGCACAGATTTTGTTTTCATATCCTGCCAAATTAGTAATTATTTTTCATCTACCACTGTTATGAAATCCTTTATTTTCACGTAAATGTTCACATATCATATAATTTTGTATTTCATGTGTTTGGACTGCATGTCCATAATTCTCATATTGAAATAACGTAATCATATTTCCATTACATCTTTTCTTTTCATCTTGGCCAATAACTTGTCTGCCTTACACATCATATTTATATATAAGATCCTCATTTGATCACATGATATTATTATCAAAACTGTTGTCGATAATTTTATCTTTTTTAGTTCCATTTTTCTCATTGTGACATAAGTTATCAAAATCTCAATATTACTTTTCAGGTACTTGAACCTCTCTTGAGGTTTTTTCTATCAGTTATGCCTCAACCTCTTCTGGAGTAACAGCTCCTCAACGTGATCATCTTAATTATGCTCATCTTTATCCAAAGTATTATATTTGGAACCAATTGGTTTATACTTCAGGCATAACTCATTTTCATTTATGCTAATTGGAGCATTTTTAGCTGGAAGATAAGATTTAATTATACTCATTCAAGTTAGTAATAACATCTAGCAAATATGTTTGCAATATTTCATGAACTTCTGATTCATACTGCTACTTTTGAGGATCTAAATGTCATAATAATAATCCATTCAGTGTGTTTTCTTTTCCAGCTACTCAATTCTTCTCCCTTATGTAAAAAAAACTTTACCAAATGATAATCAACTAATAATGCAGTACAAACCTCATAAACCCATTTGTTCCCTTTAGAAACACCATTATGTTTCATTTTGAGACAAACAAGGAGGAGAATATCGCCCAACATTTATTTCTACTTTCCATCTATGTACATTATGGTAGATCAATAAGAATAAACATCGCACATTTAAACCTTTAAGGTGGAAAATATTTGGCTCTTGACCAAAGCCAATTTCACTGGGAGAATTTTGTTGACTTGATGTGTATAAGTGATGCAATATATCAATTCAGATATGCCAACATTGATATGAAAATCTTGCTATCATAAGTATCGATCAAGCTATATATGGAGACTTTAATAAATGATTTATGGATCATATCATTTGGAAAATATGCACTCATGAATATAATGATTTATTCAAACAATCTCGTAAACCTTAGGCTACAAGCTATTGATAATCACACATGTGACCATCTTATAGATGTATCTATTAAATTTATTGAATACTTGTATAGCTTATATTATTTTCGAATGGGCCCATATAAGTTAATATATTTCCAGAAATGTAAATATCCATTTCAAATTATAGCTAATGAACTTCTCATGATCCATATTCTATTGAGAACAAGCAGCACATAATAACTTTTGAATTATATAATATGTTGACTATTCATGAAGAATCTTCTAGTTCTTTAATGGATGTTAATATATAATCTTTAATAAATTATTGCATTATATATATAACTTGAATGATTAAATAAATCATGCCAACAATAAATCTGTTTGGATCAGTAAACTTTTGGTTTACTGTAATTTCTCAATTTTCATAACATATTGATTTAAAATTTCAATATGACATATTTAGCATGACATTCATTTTTGGGAGATCAAAGGCTTAGAGCTTATAAGTAGTAATTTATACAAAATTAACCCATACTTGTATTTTAACAATCTCCCCCTCAAAGTATGAGTTATATAAACATGTCTTCCTAATTCATATATTTCACTTTGAAATCCATGTGCTTCCTACCTCATATAATTTTGGATTTTAATCGAATTGAGCTATCACTATTACCTACATCATATGAAAACTAGATTAGGATTTCTTGCCAATAACAACATTCTAATTAGATTAGGATCTCACACCAAATATCTGTTTCCATTCAAATTAAATTAGAATATCCTCTAATATTATAATTCTGATTACACATAATATTTAGTGATGACTCCATAAAATATAACAAGCGAAATTGTATTTCACAACTTAACTATGAAATCACATAGAGTTATAGCTGACACAAAATTCATCAAGAGGAAACTAATGTAACCAACGTCCAGTAACAAAATGGTTTAGCTAATAAAACGAATAAAAAATGAATGAAGTAAGATTGGTGGGGCAATCAACAAGATTAATAAATATATATATATATATATATATTTAAAGTCTATCAAATCCATATTATAAGAAATTTATTTTCATCGTACTTCAAAATTTATTCACTACAAACTTCCGATTAATGTTTGTAATGACCCACTTTTTCAATGTTTACATATAATACAACCAAATTCCAATTTATCATATGGCTTTATTCATTATGTAGTTTCTCATGTGTAACTGATGCGACTCATATAAATGGCAATTAAAAACGTTTATAATTGCAGTCATTTACCCCATTCAGTATTTCAACAAAGAAAACTTTTAAAGCTATTAACACACTTAATGGTATGATATTATCATTAAAGTTTGCAACGTCTGCCAATTAACGCAATCAAAGCATCAAAGTGGCCATGTCA
>QFDD01005983.1:0-11804 GCA_006871305.1 Vachellia collinsii | reverse complement strand
AAAAAAAAAAAGTGGAGAAAAAATCAATAATGAGGATTTGAAAACTTATATCAAACCCTCACACTCAAGAGATGTTTCAAGTCTCCCACATGAAGCAAATGCTGTCCCAAGACAACTTTTCTCTTCCCAACTTCATCAACCACACTTAAATCTTTACAAACATCCACTTTAAATTTAACCAACCCTTGTGATTTTCCAGCCAAATTCACTTTCTCGAATCCCAACAAGTGTTTCTGAGGAGCATTGTGTAAAGCAGGAGGGCTAGAGAATAAGAAGATTGTGTGTCCGCTACTCATTTTGCCCTTATTCTTCACCATTAGATGAACATCAAAAGTCAAGTTTGAGCAATAGTGTTGCTCATTATCATCAACAACATCAAGTGACTTGCACTCCAAGGAACTAGTTTTGCAAGGATGATCATCAGCTAAGGAAATTGAGACCAATTGAGGCGCTTTAACTAGTGTGTGTTCAAAAGTAGAGTAGCTTATTCCATCTCCGAAGGAAAATACAGTCTCTCCTTTATAAAATCTGTATGTTCTCCCAGGATACCCTGTGGCTGGATCAGGCCTCATGTTCATATTAGTCATTGGTACATCATCTAAGTAGGATTGTGGATACCATGTCATGGGTAGTCTCCCGCCTGCATTATAAAAATTCATTCATTAATGTTAAAAAAGTTCACATTTTTCTAATACCCTTTTGAAATGTATAAATATGTGTGAGCGTCCGCATGTAAAGGATCTAATTTAGAGCTTAACTTAGCTAATTAAGTATGGTCACATGTTTTATAAGGGATCTAATTTAGAGCTTAAATTAGCTAAATAAGTATAGTCGCATGTTTTATACAGCATATTTGGCATGGCATGCATGATGGTGTTACTTACTTGGATTGTGAGATCCGAAAATGACATCAGCAATGGCAGCGCCACCGGCTTCACCGGGATAGCCAACCCACAAAATGCTTGTGATCTTATCATCATTTTTAGCAAAGGACACATCCATGCCTCCTCCAGACATGATGGCAAGAACCACAGGTCCCTTGGACACATTTGCAACCTCGCTGATCAAAAGTTGCTGCTGTCCTGGAAGAAGAATGTTGAGTCTGTCAAGGCTCTCTGCCTCTATGGCCAAACTTGCTCCCACAACAAGCACAGTTGCATCTGCAGAGGCTGCAATCTTCTTCGCATCATCTAGCTCCGCACTCGCACATTGCACATCAGGGCAACCCGCAGCATAGGTTGTAGGAACCAATGCTGTTAGCCCTTGCAATGGTGAAGTGTAGCTACAAGGTATGCCTATAAAAAAGACACCACATTTAGTGGATTTTGCAGGTAAAGTTAAGTTTTAGTTCATTAATAATTTCTTAAAACTTGATGACTAAATCATGACTTGTTGTAGAATTTGGAGAATTTTTTGTACCTTGATAGTTTCCAATCATGGTCCTAGTGGCATTAGCATTGGGTCCAATAACTGCCAGGGATTTGATGGTCTTGGCATCAAGAGGTAGTGATCCTGGACTGTTTTTGAGCAGAACAATCCCTTGTCTTGCAGCTTCACGGGCAAGTTCTCGGTTCGCTTCGGTGCACACATCCTTTGGACCAAGGTTCCCATAAGTCTGCTTGCTTGGGTCACCATCAAAGAAACCAAGCCTCATCAAAGTGCCAAAGTTGTTGGACACTGCTTTGTCTATGGATGCTTCATCCACAAGCCCTTGCTTCACAGCATTTTCTGTGTATTTCCCCAAGAAATTCCCACAGTTCAAGTCCAAGCCTGTCCATCCATTCACATTTTTTCAGATAAAAAAGTTAATAAGCATATCGTAACCAATTAGTGTTTATCTATTGCATAAGATTGAAGGAATCTTGTAGTTACTTTACCTGCAAGAATGGATTTGGCTACTGCTTCTTCAGGAGTCTTAGTATAGTGTTGGTCATCAAAAAGCACTTCAACTGAATCACAATCAGAAACTATATACCTACGTTCCAACACACACACAAATTAGAACAATATTAGTATTAAACATGACTTAACACTTAGAAACCTTTTTTTCGTATCAGAATCTACATGTCTTGTCTTGTATTTTGGGTTGGTATATAACTAGAGTTATACCCATTTAATTTCCATTGGCCTCTGATAATTCCTTTAAGAAGGTCAGGATCTGCACAGGTTGGCTTCCCATTAACCTGATTATAGGAACACATGACACTAGCAACATTCCCATCAAGCACACAACTCTTAAATGGTGGTTGAAAAGTGTCATCCAAATCTTGTTGTGTCACCTAACAAAAACAAAGAAAAATGTGATTTTCTTTCCCTTTAAGAGAGCCCAAAAGAAAAACAAAGTGATTTGAACTATAGATTACCACAGCATTGAAGTGTAAGCGATCAACACCTTTCCAATTATCCAAATCATAAGCTGTGTAGTGCTTACAACAAGCAGCAACTTTGAGCTTGTTCAAATTGCCATCATCCGTTTGTTGTAGGCCCTTAACATATCCAGTCGCATATTTACTGGAGAGCAGAGGGTCTTCTCCAGGAGTCTCTTGCCCTCTTCCCCATCTTGGATCTCTAAATATGTTGATGTTTGGAGACCAAAATGTTAGACCTGCTAATCCCACATTGTACATTGCTCTTGCTTCTGTTGAAACCACCTGTAATGACCACAAATCATCAATATTTCAGTATATTACAGAAAAAGAATATTCACTTAGTAATGTCTTTTCTACTGGTTTTTTCACCATTCAACTTTGATCCATGTTTCTTTTTTTAGCTTTTTGTTTTTCAAGAAAAGGGGCTTAAGATCTATGATAATGGACCAGGTGAGACTATTGTTTTTTGTTTTTATATCAGTGAGACCATTATTATTATCTATAAAAGCAGTCAATAAAAATATGGGCCTACTCTTAGGCTTGTATACTAAATTCTTCTGGGTCCACTCTTTACAAAACCATCCAAAAACTTGAAGACAAAAACCCTTTTATATGAAGAAAAACCTTTTTTATTTTGCAGTACATTCAGATGGCACATAAATTTTGTCAGATAGTGAATTCATTTCTCTATGTTTATAAACCAATAAGCACATAATGAATTGCTATTATTGGCAATTAGATCAAGTGGAAGAAACTCAATTCCCATTAAATAAGGTTAAAAGATTTGAACTTCATGAATAGAAAAATTATGTTGATTAATTTTGACAATACTAAAAAGTAACAATAATATGAATTTCCATCTAAGAACTAAAAGATGATCACAGATTGAACCGCTTTTCTTTGGGCAAAATATATACCAGAAAGGTATTACTATAGTAATCGTTCAACCAATTAAAAACTTAATTTAGAATGAGAAATTAATGTTTGTGGATGTGAGTGATTAATTAATTAATTATTTAATTATGTCACAAATCCATCAGCATCACTCCTATCATTTTCACACTCTTAGGCGTAAAGTTCAACATGCAAGCTGGATCCTCACAATGTACTAATCAAAATCTGCAATATCCCACTAGGAATTGAACCTAGAGTACATTTTTAAATTTTTGGGTCATTTATTATATTGTATACTATAGTTACTTCAATCATACATCTGTGCTACCTAAAAGTTTTAAACTTTTAGGTCAAAAATCAACAGGGCAAGAGCAAAAATCAACCCCTTTAACTACCGTGTTTCTACTTCTCTCAAACATTAATGAGCTGAAAAGTTGGAAAATTCCTGCAAGTATTCTGCCTAGATAAATTTTTATAAGAAAAAAAAATTGAAGAAATATTATTTGGTATTTGGTGTTATAAACTAATTTATATCTGAATGTTGGT
Organism: Vachellia collinsii; assembly: GCA_006871305.1. NCBI lineage: Eukaryota > Viridiplantae > Streptophyta > Magnoliopsida > Fabales > Fabaceae > Vachellia > Vachellia collinsii. The sequence continues at coordinate 7,995 of QFDD01005983.1, read as the reverse complement.
AAGTCAATATAGAAAATGACTCTTCCAATATAGTTTTTTTCCATTTATAGTATTTGAATTTTTAATTCAACTACAATTGATTTGTTAGTAGTATTTTTCATATGATATACTCATCTATGTCTATTTCTTTAATTATATTAAATGCAATATATGGAATTTTCCAACTAACATTTAAGTTTAGAGAATCAAACCTTTCAAGTCACGAAATTTCATATTAAAAACTTACCTTCATGTGTATAAGATATTGATAACATGTTCACAGACAGCTAGCTACCAAGAAGCTTTGTTGGAAATTAAAATCCAAAGCAGACCAACCAGTTAGTTGGTTGAACCAACAAAATTAAATTTTAGTCCATTTAGAAGCCCCACAAAAAATCTGACTTTATTTTTTTAAAAAAATATTAATTATTTAATTAAAAATCAATCTGTTATGATAGAACCGTTCTCTCTCTGTTTTTTTTTACATATAAAATTTCTAGCATGATATTAAAATATTATGAGTGATTCTACTATTATAAGATTTACTATCGAAATGATTTTTTTTTCCCTCAACTTTTGGAGGATGAGACACATTTTATAAACCAAAGAACAAGACAACAAAAATGAAGATCATTCTTTCTTACCCCCCCCCCTCTTATTTCTCTTATTCGATTCCATGTGTTTTACATATTAAATATGCAAAAAAAAATTGTAATTTTTCATATAAACATATATGAAGTATTATTTAGAAAAGTTTAAAATTCTCGTAACCGTCCCATGAGACACCTAGGAAGAGAGGGAGGGATCCAATGAAGTGTGTTTACAATAATAATGGTAAGTTTTATTACAATAAACAGGGTTAGCTATATAAATCGTACAGTGCTATTATGTTATATTGATAATCAAAATTTTTGCTTATATATATTTATATATATCTATATATGTTCGGTTTTACTATGAATGCCTATGTGGAGTCAATATTTTATTTCTTTCAAATCAAATGTTACTAGCTATTTAAAGTTCTGTCAGGTCAAGTTGTAAAGATGAAATGATCACCTTTTTTAATAATGGATTCAGTCCCATGTACCTGAGAATTATGTGTAAACATAAATTACTCCAATCCTAAATATAGTACTCCGTTTATAGATAAAACATTGTTTATAGTCTAAAAATGAAATCTTATAACAGAATAGAGTATATTACAGTAATTGATTATCAAGTGTATAATTTTTTTATTAGGTGCTAGTAAAAAGCAATTCAAAATTTGTAATGCACTTGCCTCAATGCCCTTTCAACTCTTCTATTATTATTATTATTATTATTATTATTATTATTATTATTATTATTATTATTATTATTATTATTATTATTATTATTATAATATATCATAGACATAGATTTTGTCAATGCCGAAAAGGAAGAGTTAAAAGGAAAAAGAAAGAAAGAAAGATGCACAGAATATGGATTCCTCACGTCTGCTCTGTCTTCTTCCCCAAAAAGCAAAATCATGATTACTAGAAAGAATCACAACTTCACTGCACATCACACACATTGCTTCACTATTAAACCAATTGTATTATACTCAAAGATCAAAACAAACAAATATATATTATTATTAGAGAAGAGGAATCTGACCGACCTTTCCAATGGCCTCAAACAGAGAGGAATTGAAAGAAGCTGCAGTGAGAATAGGCATAGGGAAACTTGTAGCCCCAGGAACCAAACTTGAGAACCGAGTGCCTGGGCCCACATTGGACACCCCATGAAGTGCCTCAGACCACCATTCATACTTTGGAATCCCAAGTCTGCTCACATTCGCTGCAGAATTCACCAGATTCCCTATCTTCTCTTGCAGAGTCATCCTCTTCACCAAATCCCCTACCCTCGCTTCGATCGGCAATGACTTGTTGCAGAACCCCAACCCGGCTAGTTCCGAATTCTTGGCCACATCACAGGCAAAAACTGGTGATGTTTGGCCCGAAACTGGACTCGGACTCAGTAGAACAGAGAAGAGGAAGAAGGAGATGGAGATGGATAATTGGAAACAGGGGTAAACAGAGTGTGAAACAGAGACCTTCGGTGCTCTGTTTCTTAGGCTTCTGGTAATGGCCATTGTGGCTTGAGAAGTAAATGGGGTTGAGAACAAAGGAAATGGGTTTGGTTTTTATGAGAAAAAAAGAAATGGGTGTCGTTTATATTGACCAAATTCAATGTATGAGAGGGAAGAAGAAGAAGAAGAATCTGTACAGAGTTTTTCTCTCAGGCTTTTCTGAGAGAAAATTTCTCTGGTTTCCTCAAGGGGAAGGGTTAGTTTTGGTTCGGACTTCGGAAGTTTCAGTAATTTATATTACACAGTGCGTGGAGTGTCAAAAAAAATAAAATAATTATAATAATAAATAACAATTCTTTTTGGTGTCGTGATTTGAAAAGCTGGTCAGAGTTTCTTGAACAGGGTAAATGACGTGAGGATGTGGATCATCCGATCATGATTTCATTTCAAACTCTGTGATTTTATTGTAAAAAATTGGGAAAAAAAATACTGATATTCACTTGGAGACAAAAAGGGTTCATGAATATTGAATTGAAAATTAGAAATCGTGGATTAAACACAAAGATGTTATTTTTTTAAAAAAAAAATAATTTAATATATTAACTATTAAGCCAACAAAAATAAGTATCAACCTCCCTTGGAAGTTGCAACTTGCAACCTTATCCACAAGCCCTTGTATGTTTTTATGCAAAGTAGCTTAAGATTTAGAACGTGTATGGATCAGCCTCCACTTATAATATTTAAAAATAAAATTCGTTAGTGTTAAAAAATCCAAGTATAATATAAAAATTAGGGTTAATAGAATTGTCAATCTTTCAAATTTGTTGTCATTTTAATTTTTGTCTTTCAAATTCCATTTTTTTCAAAGTATTGATCCATATAATTTAATATGATTTAAAACTTGATAGATAAAAACTAAAATGAGAGCCAGATTCAGAGAGATAAAAGATTGCATCATTGAAAATTATTTCTTTTTCTTTTAAAGTTGGGTACTACTTTGACGTAGTTTTGAATATTTAATTTGCACAAGAAAAAATTGCTCAAACTTCATTTCGTCTAATGAATTCTTAAAATTATCAATAATTTTGTATTTTATAAACTGAAGCAAAGTGGGGAAAACAAAAGGAACGAAATGTGAGCATACACAGAATAAGTTCCACTATTTTTTTTTTATTTTCTTTTAGAATGATTTTACCCTAAAGTATTTTTGGTGAAGCGACAAAGGGGAAAAACACACATACATATACAACATTTTAGGGGACCTCATCACAAAAATGAAGCCTACTAAATACAAAATCACTTTACAGAATAAAAAAAATAAGTCATCTATTTAATTTCATAATATAAAAAAAACTAAATTAAAATATCCAATACAGCTAGGAGAGTTATCCATATTTGAATCGATAATACTTAAATCTGACCCAATAATAATGGATATATCATATGATTAAGAGGAAGAAAGTGGAGGTAGTGACTGAGAAATGGCCACACTTACAGCATGAGAAAGGATTCCAAATGTGATCTAACTAATTTGTGAAGAAGGCAACAACCAAAAAAAAAAAAATGAATCTTGTGAACCTTAGCTGTATTTAATTCCCAACTTGCTCCTATCACTATATATATGAGCCCTTTTCACATTGTTCCAAAATAAATGAAGTGAGGTTGTCCATTTCATGCATTAAGTTACTTGCCCTATGATTTGATAATTATCTGTATACAAGCTAAAAAATCTATATATATATTGACATTAATTATTGCAATTTTTAATTAAAAACCATACTTAAGAAAATTAAGGAACCAGTATTAAATAGGGAGAATTGGGAATAAGTTTCTATTAAAAAAATTAATTATAGAATGAGACCTTCTACATATATGAAATTGAGCTTCCACATGTGTAACTGAGTATATTTTATTCTCTAATTAATTCCCTAATGGGAATTTATCCCAATTCTCCCTATCAAATATGCTAGGCTACCCATTTGTTAACTCATTAAGACAATTTTAAATACCCATATTTCACCTTAGATGTCACCACCTTTGTATAAGCTAATTTTATTTCACATTTTCTGAATGGAATTTTTATATCAGACAATTACAAAAAATATGCCCATAGAAATTATATACAAGCACAGGTATTTCTATGAATGTGTCATAAAATAAATAGATATGAAAACCAAGTTTTGTGTGGTTGGTCATTCATGAAGACCTTCTCATTTGTTTTAATGAATCTCATGAATTTTGGTTTTTGAAAGAATAAATTCTACCAAAAACCTCAATTCCAAGATACTAGTATTAAAACATTTGTACTTTTTTCCCTTTATTAAGATCACTTTAAGAAATGAAACAATTTAAATACTCTCCTTCATTCATTCCCTTGAAGGCCCTTTCCTTCCTTTCCTTTTTCATATCTACTTTTAAATGAAAACTTCCAATATAAAAGAATTTCTCTAAACACAATCAAATATCTTCCTACAGAAAACAAACATGTTTAATACACTGTTAAGCATTAATTGTTAATACATATCCAATTGAAGATTCAAACATTATTTTGTCATGTTAAATTAGATTTAACCCTTTTATTAAATACAAGTTAATTATGTATGTATGTATTCATTCTTAAAATAGCCACTTATACAATAATTCAACAAAGTGGGGTCCAACTATAGTAACTGGAAAGCCTTCTCCTCCCCACGGGAAACGCCTATGCCAAAATATTTAAGATATATGTAGGACAAAAATGCAAAAAATATACGTTGTGCATGTCACGACACTAAATTTTACTTACAAAAATTTATTAAAATTAGTTTAGTTGATTATGTATTTTTATTTCATAAAATATCTTCTTTTCATGATGGTATTAAAATGTAGGAGAACGATGATTTTCCATATGGTCAAAAAGAAATGTAGGATACAGAAGCTGAGAAAAAAAAAAAAAAGCTATAGAGTTAATATGGGCAATACAAAAAAATATTAAATAAAAAAGATAAAGTGGATCAATGTTATATATTTAAGAATTACAGAGACTTTTAAAAAAAAATAATTCCCTTTTTTACATTAATATCTATTTAAATAGCCAGAGAATATACACAATATTCACAATAATTCTTAGATTTAACTGTGTTGGCAATTTGCAGTTTGAGCACGTCTCACAGTAGAAATTAAAAATTAATCATTTTTGTTGGATTTAACTTCATTTGTAAATGAGAAAGGCATTTAAGATAGAAAGAATCATGTCTGAGAACCAAATCCACTAGCCTTTTATTTTTAAATATTATTGATGATAATTACTCCTTAGGAAAATCACAAACAATTTTAATTTCAGGTAAGAATTTTATTATTAATAGGTCACCTTTATATGTCAATGATATTCACATGTCACTAACATTTTGTTATAGATAAGACTTGCTGATAATTAAATTTCTTGCAAGTGAATTCTCTATAATTGTTTTATAAATATATGTCCCATTTGATTAAGAAGGTCATAAAATTCCCGTAAAGTCAAAGTCATTGTACCACGAAGCAATCTCTGCTTTTGGAAAGGTTTGGAAAAATAATCAAAATATTGCTTCAAAATGGGGTTTCCTAGAAAATGATTGGCCATTATCTCTCTGTCTTTTTTATTTTATTTTATTTCTGGGGCATGAAGTCATTTTTTTCTAAACACTTTTTTTTATTGAATACAACTATTGATCGAAATATTATCATATACTAAATATAGATAACTATTTTAGTTAAAACTTAAATTTTAGTTTAATACATTGTGAAAAACAACATTTTCTGCTACATTTAAAGCCGTAGATAAAGTCATTATGATATCATTTGATCCATTATATTCATGAGATTATACTTATATCAAATTCATTATATTCATTATGTCAAACTCTTTAATCACAATGAAAATGTGTCCTATTTTTTCATTTAAATTTTTAATTAAATGATAATATTTTAAAAATAGAACGTACACGTGTGTGTTGTTAAACTTAATATAATTGATATAAAGAATTTAACTTAAATGTTTTTTACATTTCATGACTTAACGTCTCTGGTACGGTGATTTAAAAAAAATACTATATTATTTATCCACTTTTTGATTCATTATATGAAACACGTATAATCATTTGTTTTCAATAATGTGTCGTCCGTGGGGGAGATTTTGGATTGTGAATAATTATTATGTCATACATGAATGTAACTTTTGGAGCATTCGTTGCATATCATACTAAAATTTGGGAGCCTAAAAAAATATTTTGATTTTATATTTCTGTCCGATAAATACCATGAAAAATTTAAAGAATATACGTACTGTCTATCCTCTTATTGAAAATTAAAAGCAACAACGTACGTATTCGAAATAAAACGGTTTATGCTACATAAATATTTACAAATTATACTAAGTTACGTGCATTTGACACAATAAAAGTCTGTCTTCAGTTTTAAATATTGGAGCTAAATAATCAATTTATATAAACTAATAAAATTAGTTATTTTAATTACTTAGAAAATATGCGTATTGCTTTCTATAGATTAATTCTTTTTTAATTGCTTACATTTTAAACTAACTATTAATCGCACCCATATTGAATAGTTAATTGATTTAGGAAAATATAATTAAATACTATATGAATTTTTCAACTAATTCTTACATTTAATATTGAAGAAAAATTGAAAACTATTTATATATGTAGAGAGGGTAGGGGGGTAGGGTTGGGAGTAATTTTGTTTTCCAAGTCAAACTAAGTTGACATATTATTAATACTATAATATGTTTCTTTAAATTATACCACCTAAGATCAGCTTCACACAAACCTAAACTTCATCAACTTCTAAGGCTACAGTTCCACCCTTTAACCTAACCACTATTATTATTATCATCTGAAAGTTCAACTCGGGAATAGGCTCACATGCTCTTACAGAATTGATCCTGATATGTTATAATAATAAAAACGTATATTGTATTATATCATTTATTTTTTTAACTACTTTGGCACATTTTTTAAAAAAAGGCTTAAGAATTCAAAATATAAGTTATTTTATATAATTAAATCAGCATTATTACAAAATTGTGTAATAATGAGGAGAGGGATTAAGTAAGATATAATTAACACAAGTTTACAATTTAGTGAGAATAGGCTGAATAGCTTTGAAATGTACTCTGGAAGGGAAAATTAATTTTTTTATCTCTATAATTTTAATTCAGTTGAATTTTGTCTCTGAGCTTAAACTATGTAATAAGACTTGCATATTAACCCTAAACCCTAAACATTCACATTATTAGTTGCAAATATTGAATTTTTCAACTGTTTTTTTTGCCACATGTTCAATTGTAAACTATGAGAGACAATTATTAGAAATTATTTTAAAAATTAGTCTTCATAAAGTTAATTGTAAGTAATGAACCTACAATTGAATTATATATGATATAATATGAATGGTAATTATTCAAAAATTAATTTTTATTTTTATTTATAGGGTAAAATTAGATCACAAATTTTTCATGATCAATTGTAAATATATATAAAAGTAAGTATTGATTGTCCCAAAAACTTTACTTACTTTTGATCAAGAGCATTTTATTCCTCCATTGAATAATTTTTGAACAGTCAAGAATCGAAGTTCTCGTTGTCATTCTCTAAATTTTAAGATTTTTTTAATTAAAGACCTTAGTCCTTTACTGTCATATTGTACAGATTGCATGTGCATTATATATGATTCATATACTATCACAGCTTAACCGACACGATATGTCAAATTAAGTTAGGTACAGATTCCAACATACAAAATATAATATTAAATAATTATTAATTATTAATTAATGCAGTATATAATTGATTATGGGGAAATTAATTAATGTTAGGAAGAACCAACACATGCATATCATTCTATTTTGTTAGCTAGCATGTCTCATCTGTTCAAGTTTGGACTCATTATCCCATTTTCTTCATGAGGCCTTCACGATAGCAAAACTT
>QFDD01005982.1:0-14335 GCA_006871305.1 Vachellia collinsii | reverse complement strand
TGTATATCATGATAATGTTAATCTCACTTCAAGTGAAAAAATATCATTTTATATATGGTTGATAATCAAACAATTATGCTACTACGTAATTCTTCTCCTGTGTTTATACATTTTAGAAAATCATATGTTGGAATATAGGGGCATTGAAAATAGATTTTTTTTCAGGTTTTTGAATTGCAGATAATAAGTATAAGTTGCTTAACATTAAAAAATAACATTTGAGGTACAATTATTTGTAATTTGAAATATATTACAAAAGTAGTTTGATAACTTGCCTTATGTGTTGTATTTGTAATTTTATTCTTAATAATATACTAAATACAGTCAATTATTCATATTTTAAGAAAATGCATATTGTGCAAAAAGATATAACTTTATGATATAGAAAATAATTAAAATTAAAAATCTTTTGGTGCATGCATCAAATGCTGATAGTTTGTATGACACTTTCTGAAACAATATAAGTAACGTATGTAATTTAATCAACTCTGAGAAAACTATTTTAATTCACACTACACAATGAGTTGACAGTTTTTGATTGGCCAGTAACTAACATAAAATTATTTACTAATGTAATTAAATCTTGTGAATTTTTTATTTATAAGAAATGAATTATTTTTCCAAGCTTTAAAATTGGATAAATTTCAGCGAACAATATGTAATTTGACTTGCATAAAAAAGAAAATTAAATAGCTTTCATAGTTGAATTCTCCGTACTTAATTACTATCGATGTTACATTTGACCAATATAATATAATATAATAAAGCTGAAGCACTTTGACTTTTATTTTTTTGTTCATATATATAATTCAATTCACCCCAAAGCCTTACAAATAGCAAAAGAAAAGGAAAAAGAAAAAAGAAAAACTTACCGTAGCTACCCGCATCAAACTGTGGTTAATTAAGAAAACTAATATTTAAAAGTAGTATTATCTTTAAAGACACATGTACAGAGACCTAAAGTTGCGGCAATATGAGTCACCTATCCACTTATATTCAAGAAACTGATTTTAAAAAATAGGGGAAAAAAGTTTTAGATTACAATATGGTCATATCAAAATGATGCCAATCCACTAAGAAACTTAAAAAATGGCAAATCTAGAATGATACTAAAAAAGGCAAATCAAAAGACATTAGTAATGGGGATGGTTGTACGTATCATGAGGAAACTTTTAGCAAACTTCACATGAAAATACTAAAGGCTGACTCATCCCTCATGAGCTTGGACGTCAAAATATCACACACAACACACACACACATAGAGCTTTTGGATGCAATATTTTCGTAATTAAGCCTAATTAATTATATCTCTTAAGCGAGTCTCCGATTCTTCTAGTAGGAAAAAAAAAACTAAATCTAAGAATATAGGAGTAAGTGAGATTAGCAAATTCTGTTACCTAAAAATAAAAAGAACATTTGTTAAATTTTGGTTCCAAATTTATGTTTTGTTTTGTTACCCTAGCTGAAAATCCATATCTTAAGTTAAAAGATTGTGATTAATGAACATTTTGATAACTCGTGTCGGTTTTAGATTGATTGATTTTATGCTGAACTTAATGTATATTTGGATGGATTTGTGCGATATATCGATGAAAAAAAGTTACCTCATTATTGTCATTACATGACATGTGCTTCGTTGTCAAAGAAATTACGCCAAGAAAAATTGATTAAATCGGTAACAAGTTGACTTATATTACATAAAATAGGGACTTGTGAGTTTTTAATCCCACTATTAATTTAGGAACTTTATCTGTGAGTGATCTGTAAAGCATTTTCTGAGTTTAAAGACATACATTAATATTGATAAGTGCCCGAGATATAACCCATATAAATTTTATATCAAAAAAATTATTATTATTTTTTATTGTAAACGTTGTGTATACATCACTTATTAAATAGTTTGAATTTCATTCGAAACGTTAACTACTCTTTCTTTCTGTATTGCAAAAGCAGTTTATTTGATTCTATACCGACCACAGCGAACATGCATTGAATGATACAATGGATTAGTGTGTAAGTTAATGCATATTTAGTCCTTAAAATTAACAAGAAATTTTGTGATATGATATTCAAAATCACTAAAACAATAGATTTTGGCATTGAAATTAATCAGAATCAACCAAGCAAAGCTTGCGTTACATATTATAAACAAATTTCTTATTGATATGAAATAGCTAGTGATCGATTGTAATTTTAGGAACCAGCTACAGTGTTAAGTCTAAAGCTTAACTTACCCTACTAATCTCATCTGGACCTTATAGATCTAGATCTAGACGGTCCAGATTTGATTTTTTTAAAGTAATGATTTTTTAAGTAAAAAATTATTTTTTAAAAAAATAGTAGTTGAAAGATTGCTTTTATTTTTTATTCAACATCTATTGGAATAATTTTTTTAAAAAAATATAAATTTTTATAAAATTAAATCTGGACCATCCAAATCTGATATGGATTGTCTAGATGAGATTAGTAGGATGAGCTAAGCTTTACGTTTAGCACTGTAACTGGTTCCGTAATTTTATATATGGATCAAAGGCCTGACAGTAATTAAGCTCCTCCTGAGTAGTTATTTACTGGATGCTGCGCTCTTTGCAAAATTAGTCTGAACACTGTCTATCAGATTTCATACACGAACTATGAATGAAATTAGAGCGTTGAGCAAATTTCGAAAAGAAACTCCAAAACCCATGGGCATATTATAAACTACTACTATAAGTTTGAATTTAATTAAAGCTGTTGGAGAAACCTTTGAATGCTTTTCTTAACTTTTGCTACCACGTGCGCTGTAAATTAAGGATTCATTGGATATATAAACACAACACAAACAATTATATATGGCAAATTTACTTCTGGAAAGACGTACGTTATCGGGGCTAATGAGGTTTTGATTCATTAAATACTTAAGCAAGTGGGCCAATAGAATCTCGGAGACGATACCTCATATGATCATATATGAGAACTGAGATTATGAGTAGATGATAAATTAAAATTAAAATGAATAAAAGAAATATTATAGGCAGAAATGCTGACTGTGAATCGGTGGTATAAGAGGATATATAATTAAAAGGGAAGGCATAACATAAAGGAGAGAGCAAAACAAAGAGTGTTGTTGGTTCATTTAATTGGGCAACATTAAAATTTAGTAGCCTTTAACCATTACTGTACTACAAAATGAAATTAAAGGCGACTCTATCTATCTATCTTTTTCTCTAAAGCTTGAGCTATAAATACGTACGAGCTATCATATTGACTTGCCTCTCTCAGCTCCTAAGTGATCATAATCACTTTGTTTCTGTGTTGTTTCTTCCTGAGCATTGATCAATAACAATGGAAAAGATGAATTTTGTTAGGAATGGAGTGAGCAGACTGCCTCCTGGTTTTCGGTTCCAGCCAACAGATCAAGAGCTTGTTTTTCAGTACTTGAAATGCAAGATCTTCTCTCTTCCTTTGCCTGCTTCCATTATTCCTGACCTCAATCTCTGCAACTTCGATCCTTGGGATTTGCCAGGTGACTCCTACTTTCGTATTCAACTGCTTAGTTATCTCTCTCTCTCTCTCTCTAAATCTTTTACTCAATCTCAATCCCTCCCTGCCATTGCTGGCTTGATATACCATATATTGTTATAGAAGTTGGGTTTATAACCTCAGGCTATCCAAGCTAGTCTCTTTAGAATGGCTCTTCCTTTGAATTTGTGCTTGTAACACACTTCTCTAGTCCTATCATACTCTTGTTTATAAACGATATTATTAAATTTTTTATATGAATATACAATTTTATCCTTTATTTATTAATATATAAACTTTATTCTTATATAAAATAGAGTTAAAAGTTTATAAAATTTTAAGGCATGGTTAATAAGATTTAATGTTTTTTTCAATACCAATAAAATAAGTTGAAAGTTACTTAGAAATAAGACTTGATGTGAGGTATATGTTTAGCACTATTTTAAGAGTTCAATATATATATATATAGCTGGCTAGTTTAATCTTTGTAAGTGGTCAGACTTCCGGTCACGAAGCCTTCTCATAAGAAATCACAGCCAAGTGACTGAGTTGATATACGCACACGTGGATCAGCCACCCAACTAGTAGTCATTGGCAGCCGATAAACATGCACATGACAATTTAAGTTGCATTATTGTGCATGATCGTTTGCTTATTAATGCAAGCTAATTAATGTGGGTTTGATGAATTTAGGTAACTGTGATGAGGAAGAGAGGTACTTTTTCAGTCCAAAGGAAGCAAAATATCGAAACGGGAATCGAATGAACCGAACAACCATATCTGGATATTGGAAGGCAACTGGATCAGACAAGAAGATAACTTCTTCATCATCATCAAGAAACAGCAGCGATTTCGCTGGCATAAGAAAAACCCTTGCCTTTTACCAAGGTAATTCCCCAAACGGCTCCAAAACAGACTGGATCATGCACGAATACCGCCTTGTCTCTTCTTCTTCTTCCTCCTCCAAGTCCGTGGAGGTCGGAGACTGGGTTCTCTGCCGAATATCCCTCAAGAACAAAACTAATGGTGGTGATGCGAGGAGTACAAGGAGGAGTCACGTCCAGGGTAATACTAATGGACAGGACACGATGGTTGGGCAACCAGCAAGATTCTTTGATTTTATGATGCTGCAGCAAAACCAAAACCTCCATGCTGCTTCAACTTCGTCGTCTTGTTCAAGCTCTAATGGTCATGCATCAGAACATGAAGAAACTACAAGTGGATATACTGGTTTCTAAACAAACTAATCAGTTCTGGTCACATCCCTTTTCCTTTTGTTTATATATGTCTCATGTCTCATATTGTCTCTGTGCAACATCTATGAAGGAAAATGTATCGCTTCAGTGTTCTTCAATTAATCTTCACCTTACAAGCTCCCACCGTCTTCATGATAAATTATCCTCCAATAAAAGAACAGAACAAACCATACTGTTTCATTGCCTCGTGGGCTTAACGGGCCCAAATAGCTTTGGGCTTTTAGCCTTTTAAACTTTCAATGTTGTGATTCCCTACAGCAAGATGGTACCTAAGGTGGTAAGTGACCTCACCTTATAAGAAGGATAATATAAATTTAAATATTAGGAAGTTTATTTTTTAAGAGAAGAGAAAACATTCACGCTTTAAACTTCAAAAGAGATTAGTCTTGAATTCAAAGTAATTTGGAGATATTAAAAGATTTCGTTAAAATTGTTCGTTTGAAAATTTTTAAAAATTAATAATAAGTTCTTCTATTCATCGGAACAATAGAGTCGTCATACTCATTACTAAATTTGTTAAAAAGGTAAAATATAATGAATGTATATCTTTTTTATTAGAGATTGAATCAATCATAAGAAGAGGAATTAGGCCCAAAATTATGATACCACCAGAAAAATAAAACTTTCATCAAAGAGGAGTAAATGAAAGGCTTCATACAAATTCTGGTAGAATCGGAAATGAAGTTTTCATTCTTTACATGCTAGATCATGAATTACTAATTGCTTACAATCTCCAAAAAAATCCCAATTGTTTCAAATTTTCTCCTTTTAGAATGGACTATTTACATAATTCCCATAAATATAACCAAACCTTATTCCATAGTATTTACATATAATTCCTCTTTCTTATTCTTGAGCAAGTTCCCGAAAGAATTTAGTTTATCTATGATTTATGTTTCGTCTTTCATTTCCTTTTCGTTTGTTTCAAATGGCACGTTGATCAATTTTGACTCTTTTTATGTTGATTTTTCTCATATTGAGTGAGATGTAGGCACCATTGGTAACTCACCAACAAAATTTATGATTCGCCTAACCTTTGAAAAAATGTTCGATACGTGCAATATTTAAGAATTTTCTTGTTGAAAAAAATAATTAAGATTGAAAAAAGGCATAACAAGATATTATTGTTTTAAGAATAATAATAACAGTATTTTTACTTTTAACTAGCCTATTAATTAATGGACGGGGATACACGGGACCAATTTTCTCTCCCATGAACATGAAAAAAAGTTCATGTTTTTTTAATAAGGAATGAAATAACACCTCATCACATTTTGTTACCATTGACAATAATACTTATTCATCTTGCTGGTTCACATTCATTTTGAATCCTGAAATTAAAGCAAGTATGTGATGTAAATTAGGCCGATTTTACTTTTAGATTGATATAATGAGTTTGTTTGGGAAGTAACAAAACCTTAGTTTGAAAAGTGATTTTACACAATCGAGGTAAGTATGTGAGAGAGTTTTATCTCGATTTATGTGAAATTGATTTTTAGGATTGATTAACAAACATGCTCATTATAGCTTTTAATCTTTGCATGGACAATCCCGAGGTTAATGAAAATATTAAAATATACTTGAATCAGCTCATCTTAGTTGTCACACACACACACAATAGAGAAAGTTCACAGGCTCATGTTGCAATGAACTCATTTTAATTCATGAACTTAACAGTATATATTTTCATGGTTTATTCGTTGCCACGGTATAACTACACAGCTTAGTATTTTAAAAGAGGTGCATTCACCAAAACATAAAGCTACAATCAATTCTCCCTTTTTAAGGGGAAAAAAAAATCATATTTTAAAATTATAAAAATAATGTTTAAAAAACTACTATATTATATGGTGCCAATCATATTCTTCCGTTTCAAAGATTATCTGAATCCGAGTCCGTGAAAATTAGATTATGATCTCCGAGTAAGTCTGCACGAATTTATTAAAAAGAACACAAAACATGCACCAGTCATAAAACAGTAAATAAATATAATGAAGGATCTAAATTAATTAAAATTAACACTTTACCGTACGTATTGATGAATCTAGATCACATAAAATGTATCATTTCTGAATTTAATTCCTGCCTTGCGAGATACACCAGAAGGAGGCACACAAAAAAAAAAAATGTTTTTGTTATCTCTTAAATTTGCTTCCTTTTAATTCAGTGGACCAAGTATATAAAAGAAGAATCCGCGTTCTTCTCTTCTTACTGGCTTCAACTACTACTACTGGGTGTGTGTGACTGTATAGAGATTGAGGACAAAGGAAAGTGGAAGAAGTTACACACTTTATTCCTCTTTCTTTCTGCTTCCTCTCCGTTGAAGTAAGCAGGCGGCTGTGTCTTCTTCTTCTTCACACATATATATACACTTTGTTTTTGTTCTTTTCTATCCTCGCACCCAATTCTTTTTATCTTCCTCATTCTCTAGGGTTTCTCTTTTCTGATTGCCCCCTCAGATCGAAGATGATCGACTTTTCTCGCGTCCAGAAGGAGCTCGTCGAATGCAGCAAGGATGTTGAGGGCTCCGGCATCAAGGTTAACGTCAAAGGCGACAACCTTGCCCGCTTGATCGGAACCATTCCTGGCCCTCTCGGAACTCCTTATGAGGGGGGCATTTTCCAAATTGACATTACCATACCTGGTATGTTCATCCTAGTTTATGAATTTCGACCACGTTGTTGCGAATTGTGTGTGATTAGAGAGGGTAGTTTTTTTTTTTTTTGGCAGCGGCTACTGTGATTATTACCCATTGGTGACGTCTGGTTTATTGGCTCATTGCTTAATCTGTTGCTCTTTTGGATAACAAGTGAAGGATAATGATTTGAGAGTTTTACTTTTTATTAACTTTGCTTGCCCTATTCCTTAATCGCAGATGGCTACCCCTTTGAACCTCCCAAAATGCAGTTTGCGACGAAAGTTTGGTAGGATTTTTTTAAGCCCTCTGTCTTTTTTGTGCTTCATTCATGTTATATGTTGGGTGAAGTTTGATGTGGGATTTCTCGGGGCCTGTGCTAGGCTTCCTTAAACATGTGGCAGAAGATGCGTGTGTTGTTCGATATTTCCTTGTAAAACCTTTGTTTTGGACGTTGGAAAAAGGAAAGAAGGTTTGGAATACTTTTGCAGAGAACTCTTTGCACTTTGTTGTTTTACATGCTGTTAATTTCATGAAAATACATCTTCAAAGGCCAATGTTTGAAAAGTTGAATAATGTTACTGATGAACTTTTGGTGGACTGGAGAACAATGTGTGTGTGTGTTAATGGGAACAAACTTTTGGTGGACTGGAGAACAGTGTGTGTGTGTGTGTGTGTGTGTTAATGGGAATAAACTTTTGGTGGACTGGAGAACTTTTGGTGTTTGCTTCATAAAATTAGGTGTATAGCAAATTAGATGTTCTGGCTTCTGAAATGGGAGACTTATTGTCATGATTAACTGGCCACTTAGTATGATGGAAGTTTCTCTCTCTCAATTTCTTAGCGTTTATAAACGTCACAGTTAATTATGTATAACATTTACTTAATGCCCTGCTGCCGGCAAAGCATCTGGTGATTCATATAATGCTTATATTCTATACTCTGTTATGTCACCTGTTGAAGGCACCCTAACATCAGCAGTCAAAGTGGAGCTATTTGCCTGGATATCTTGAAGGATCAATGGAGCCCCGCACTGACACTGAAAACAGCTCTGCTTTCGGTGCAAGCACTTCTCTCTGCTCCTCAACCTGATGATCCTCAAGATGCTGTTGTAGCACAACAGGTGTGTCTCCGTGTCTTTATTGTTAATGACATGATTCTGATCTATTGCGTGATATTCTATGGGTCATTGGAACTGTTGAATGCAGTAACAATTTGCATTCCATACTTAGTTTTCACTGCACTTTCGTTCTATTCTGAATCAGTTTATTTCTATGGACAATGCAGTATCTGAAAGACTACCAGACATTTGTTGGCACCGCTCGGTACTGGACTGAAGCTTTTGCCAAGGCTTCATCTCTTGGGATTGAGGATAAGGTACTGAGCTTTTTGCATTTGATCTCATGTCATTGGAGGGTGGATTTACATGGTTGAGCTTGTAACAATTGACTCATCGATGCTTTTTTGTTTTTTTTTTGTTGGCATTTTACACTGGTACAGGTGAAGAAGCTGGCAGAGATGGGATTCCCTGAAGCTCAGGCGAGGAGTGCTTTGGAAGCTGTTGGTGGGGATGAAAATTTGGCTCTTGAAAGGCTTTGCTCTTAGCTAGTGTATAAGATAATTTACCTAAAGCGTTTTTTTTTTGTTGTGGCAAAGTTTATGATGGTATTTGGCCATAAGAGGCGAACAGGATCACGATATAGATTCAAAGGCTTAATATAATTGAATATAGCTTTTTAATCTCCACAAAGCTTATCTTACAGTTCTATTCTATGATCTTTTAACATTTTCTTCACGTCACTTCATGTAGAAAACGAATTACATGTCTGGGAAATGTTTGTGCTTCTCATATTCTATTGCTGTAACGTTTAGAATTGTGTTGGTGATGCATCAATGATGTTTGATGCCATAATCAGAGGGATGGTATGGGATAATTGGCAAACTAACGACTGGTGAATTATCGGGATGTTATCCAAGATGAGCTTAACACATAACCTTTCCTTTTGTCTTTGTTCTGGGTCACAGATTGAAGTCGTTTAGTGTAGAAGCTAATGCAGAGCAAGCTTCGAATTGGTAATGGAGGTGAGTCGTTTAGGCTATTTTGTGGGGGTGATTTAAGTGAGGTAATGGTTAGAGAGATGCAATACGCGTGCTTCCTCTCTCTCAATCCCTTTTTCAATCGGTGGGCCATTCCACACAACAATTAAAGAATTACTATTTTAAGAAGAATATTTGTTTAGGGGTGATATTTGTACCAACAGGTAGAAACGAGCTAATTTACAGTTTATAAAATAAATATGTAAGAAAAATTTTATCTCAATTTATATAAATATAATTTTTCGATACTAACATAAACAAACCTATAATAATACTCCCCCCTCCCCCCAAATTAAAAATATAAGATGAAAAATTGCAAAGAGTTATGGTTTTTTTAATAGGAAAATACTTTGATCAACATTATCATTTAATGATAAACTAACATAAAAACAACAGAAAATATTGTCATATGTTATTAAAGAATTTGACATAATAGATATAAAAAACTTAAGTTAAGTACGGTCATTTTTAATATAAGGTGAAATATGAATTTGCTATATTTAATTAAGATTTTTTTCTAATTTTATCTTTAATTAATTACATATTTCTCTTATCGTTTTTTTTAACTCATTCTCTCTCACACTTATCATATCTATGAAGAAGATTGTTTTAAATAAATAAATTGTATTTTTTACATATTTGTTATCTTTAAGTAATTTGAACTAACTTTTCAAATGGGTTAATTTACTTATTTTTACTCTATATTTATATTTTAAACCGATGTAGTATTTTTTTTAGTAATGATATTTTCACACAATAATGCTTTTTTTTTTGGTACATAACACACAATAATGCTTTCATTACTTGCATAGAGCCATGTACCACTTACCCATTTTAGGTCTCAAAACTTTAGCCCATAGAAAAAGAAATGGTCTTTTTTTAGTACCTGGGGCCAAGTTGCCACTTCACCAAAGAAGGATTAGAAGGGGAAATACTTTCGGTGGGACACAGGTCCTGCTTTTGCTTGGACCACAATCTGAAACCCTTTGCTCCAAAGAAGAATCTGCTTCGACTAAACCAGCCTCCATGGCACACATGCCCATGGTGCCCGTTTGTACAAGCCGATTCAGACTATTCATTTTGTTGGGCCCATTAAAGTTTAATTGAAATTATGATTGAAGCTCACCAGTATATACATTCAAGTTCAGAAATTACATAAATGTTTATAAATCATTCACCAATAAGGCCTTCGCATCAGCAGTAGAATTTGAACCTACAACCTTATGAGCTAAGAGGCAATTTTTTACCAATTGAACTGATATTTTTGTTGGTCAATTCAAACTATTCAACTAGAAAAGAAAAAAGATTGATTAATTATTACTATCAGACCCATTGTAGCTAATGGTTCTGTAGTCAAGTAGTATAGATACTTTTTTTGTATATGGAAGGTGGCAGGTTTGATTTCACTTATACTATCAGTGTACTTACTATTTCAATTGAAAATAAACTAGGCCCACTGTAAGTGCAATTAGGCTCAGTAAGGAAGGTTAGTAACACGTAGGATCACTCGCAAAAAATTGCAATTAATCTTTCGTAATGACACCGCATTTAAAGTGGATCGGTGGCCTCATGGAGTGAAAGGCCTCCTTATTGGCCAAAAAATAGAACAGAATAAAGGCAACATTAAATGTCACTCATTTACATTGCCAGGGACTCTGACTCAAATGTTTGACTTTGACCCCTTGTCCATGGAACAGCTACAGCTGTAGCTTTAATGTCACCGTAAATTTCTCTACGACTCTTAAAAGCCCGCATGTTTTGTCCCAACAAAACGAAGTTTCACATGACAAGATAAAAGATCCAAATAGATCTGAAACGGTTCGTGTCGACCTTGAGTTGCCTTGGCAAATAGCCCCAACACTTCGACATCTCAGTTTTACTTCTTTTTTTATCAAAAATTTAAAATTTTAGAAAAAGGGTTCGATTCACTCAAATAAGGCAACCAATCCTAAAATCCAACCACCCGGTGTCGTAGCACTCCTGGCAAACTAATTTAAAGTGACGAGTATTGACTTTGAAAATACTTCTCCAAGCACCGTGTTTGTGTGTGAATCGAACCAATTCCATTTGATGAGAATGTCTAACCTTTTAACCTCTGAACCCAGAATAGGATGTGTAGATCCAGATATTGTGTATACGTCGATTCAACGGCAACTCTTCTTAAATCTTTGCACGGGTCATTCTTTAGTGTAGCTTGCATTCACACTTGTTCTAATAAAAACGGTGAAAAGCTGGAGTCCTTTCGGCATTTGTGTTTTTGCTCCAAATTCATATATCTTTCAATTCAGATAAGTTATATTCAAAAGGCTACCATACCAAATATTAAAGCTTGCACCTATTTCAATCAGAATTTTAATTTTAATTAATCATGCTATGTTATAGAAGATTAACCATCACAGTAGGTGTATTTGTGGCATGATGGTTCGACACGAACTTGGATTAATGAAGATTCATGACAGGGCAATTGAATTCGGAGATCCGGGAGGGTAAGCATTTAATAATTGTCAGAAAGTCAGCAGATTCCCACTAAATTTATTAACGAGTTAACATCTAATTTTGCCTGGCTGTGTTTGTCGTACCACTGTAAAAAATCACAGGTAAAGCCAAGCTCTCCTTATTTAGCTTGAGACTTTGGATTAATAGTTATATACAATTTTTTCAATGCGATTTATGAGATAAATAAATAAAAAGATTTTTATCTCAATTTATGTAAATATATTTTTTCAACGCCGTTAAAAATATGCATTATAGATTATAAATTACATTAAAAAAGAAATTTTTATCATTAACCCAAACAATCCCAATGTTGTGCGGGAACAAAGTGAATATTAGAAGTTTTTTATGTATCAATGTCCCCTTTTAAAGTGTTAAAAATGACCAACTTTGTGTTTAAAGTGTTAAAAAATGACCAACTTTGTGTTTAAGGGTTAAAAATGTTACTTTATTCGATCTTTTTTACAAACAATAGCTACCTAAATCATATGAAATAAACTATGGGTTAAAATTAGTTATAAGTAATGAATGTGTACGAGATATAACTATTTTTTTTTCTAAACATACCCTTATTTATAAAAGTGATGAGTGAGAGAAAATGATTTAAGAGAGAAGATAAGAGAGACTGAATGGCAAAAAAAAAATGATAGAGAAATACAATTATTTAGAAGTAAAAATGGAAAAAAAAATACATTGAATTTTAGTCAAAGAAACATTGTTACCTAAATATGGGATTAGACCCATGAAAAAAATAGTACCCAGAGTAACTGACGTTAGCTTTTTAGGGCGACCATAAATTAAGTCAAGATAAATACATGAAGAAAGAATTTACTATAAATTATTGGCCATACATTGTTTAATGCAGTGTGGAGACATTCGAGTGAGGCAAGCAGTGAAATTAAATGTTATGGGACGCGATAAGTAGATAAAATGGTATATAAACTTTTACCAAAGATAGGTAGGCATAAGAATGATAGAATTTCAATTTATGTTAATGCCTAACGGTATTTTAAATAAAAAATATAACTACTATAAGGCAATGAGAAACTAGAGAAACCCAATTAAATGTCTATTTAAATTAACAATAAAAATTAATTTTTTAATATGATTTATAATTTATAAAGTAATTAAAAATTTTATCTCAGACTCTCGTGCAAGGGTATTGACCGGAGTGCGTTATACAAGAAAGCGAGTGGAGAGAGAGAAGGAAGCAATCAGTGAATCAAACAATTCCTACTGATTAAGGAGCTTATGACTTTGTTGAATAGGTATTTGACATTTAGGCCAAGTCCTCCTATCTATCTCCTTTCAAATCACGGCGTCTAAAATTACTCTTGTTCCTTTCAACCAATTCTATTTTGCCACGCCCCTCCTCGCTTTGAGTACCCATTAGTCATCAGGGATAATGAGCAGCATTAAAATTCAAACGCTTCACGTCCATTTTTCATTCTTTTAAAATATTCTATTTCTATTATCATATTTATAAATCATTTTTAATATATTTTATATGTATTAAGAAAAACTTTTTAAACCGCGTTACCTTTGTCTTAAAATTTTAACAATTTTGAACTCTATCCCTAATTAATATATAGATTATACCCATAAAAATGCAGTCAATATGGTAATAAATGATTATTAAAAATTGTGCATTTATATAATAAAATTTAACTTCGCAGCTTACAAATAAGATCAAAAAATTCATTATCTTTACCCTATAAATGGGATCAGATTTATAGTTTGTATGAAATCTAAAACCAAAAATAAATCTTAACCATCAATTAAAAAAAATTGTTCGCTTAAAAGGCATCTTTTAAATTTAAACTGTTAGAATTATAGTAGTTTAGATTTTGCATATGTTAATAATTCATTTCACACCAATTGATTCAAAATTTGCTCAATTAGATATGAGTGGAAGTTGCTTTTTCCATAGCTTATTCGTTATTCATGACAATTAAATAACACCCTGGCATTAGCTAGCTGGCTAGATTGAAAATGAAGAAACCCCCTTTTACCATTTCTTCCAACATTATTGAACATCAACAAAACTGGACCACTTTAATTAATTACACCCGCTTTGTCTTTTCCCTTTCTTTCCCTGTTCATGGGTCACCTATTCAACCATCAGGCGCTCAATCCCTGCGTTTGTCAAGGAAGAAATTATTATAATAATTAATAACAATAAGCAAAGCAGGAAAATCTACAACTATATATCACTCTTCCATCTCTGTTCTCTTCTTTAATTTTAGTAGACTGCGTAATTATTAGTTGCAGCCTCTGTAGGGAAATGAACTATATTCCTGGCCCACGTGTAGGCGTAGCTACTTAATTACATTTGACAATTCTTTTGCCTTTG
>QFDD01005981.1:0-13606 GCA_006871305.1 Vachellia collinsii | reverse complement strand
TTTCTAAAAATTATCATTAGAGAATATTTATTTTATGATAATTTAAAATTTTCCTGTAATTATTTGAGTGATATGGATTCAACCAAATATATATTTTGTTATTATAAAATAAATGGGAATATATGATAAAAAAAAGAAATTAAAAAAAGGGGGAGAAAATGGAAAATATGGGGTCCTAAGTGGTAATTTTAGCCAAAATTATATTAAAACAATAATAGATCAGATAATAGATAATAGGCGTTTTCTCATCAACCATCCTTCTCTCTCGCTTCTTCCACCATTTTTACGTAGAGTTTAAACTTTGAACTCATTTTTGTGAGTAAAATATCTCCTAATCATGAAACTTTCTTCATAAAAGTTATTCTACTCCTTTAAATCTATCTAATGGTGTAATTTATTCATAAGATAGAGCAAATTTCTGGGTTAGAATTTGTACCAAATTTTGAGTTTTGATAATATAAAACTATAGAATTGTAAAACTAAAATAGTAGAACATTTTAATTGGTTTAGTTTTATTTATTGGTTGATTTGAGAATTTTAATAATTTTCTAAATAGTCAGATTATTATCTGAGATTATATGATTTTTGTATGCATTAAATTTGAGTTTTATAATTTATTTTAGTATATTGGACCCTACATTAATTATTGAGTGGTTTGGTTTTATGGTTTATGAGAAGATATAAATATTAGAATTTTTTTTTAAGAAACTTTAAGTGTTGAAATTTGGTGTTCTTAAAAAGGATTGAGTGAATAATTATATTTTTGTGATTTCAATAAAGAGAAATAAATTATGGAAAGGAGAAATGTGATTTTTTTTACAATAAGAATTGATGATATTTGATTTATGTGATTTTTATTGGGAATTCTTTTGGAGGTGGAAGAAATTATTTTTGGTTATAATTTTGACAAGAGGAATAGAGCTATTGGAGGATAAAAGCGTGGATGGGATAAATCGTTCGAATTATGATTGTGAGTGGGAAATTATTAGATGACTTAAAATTTAAATAGGAAGTGAGTTTTATTTAAAGTCATATGCTTTTGTTTTCGTAGTAGTACATTAATATGTAATTAAATTAATTATGTAGATTGACTATATTTAATGATTTGAGCATTGGACTGTGAATTGTTGTGGTAGTGTACCCTTACTTTGACGTGAGGTAATTACTTTCCACTTATTATGCATGCTTGGGACATGTTTGTGAGTGATTTTAAATTTAGTTTCATAAAAATATTATTATTTGATAAATATTGCATTCATAATATTGGAAAACGTATTGTGAAATTTAAAGTTAAAGAGTTGATATATTACAATAGAAATATTTGCAAATGTTTCTTAATAAATATTTTGGTAATTTGACTGTGACCTTTGAATATGAAATCATTGGTTGAAAAGTGCTGTGAATAATTATACGTATATATACAAGTGTTGATGATAAATAGTGTATGTGTCATAATTATTGTGATATTTGGAGAGGTGGATGTTGTTATGGAATGGAGGTTATTAAAGAGGAAATAAGGGGGTGAATATTTAGCATGCTTAAAGAGGAAACAAGGATAGAGAACTTCCAGATGTACACTGGATGATCCTAAGCCCATTATACTACGAGGGCCCATGACACCTCATTGATGTTGAGGGGAGACCCTGTGGTTCAGACTTGTGCTCTGTAAATCTGGTCAGTCCACATCACTTGAACTATTAGCTCTTTAGGGTAGCTACCTGTCACGGGGCCATTACCCTCTCCCCAAAAGATGCATCTAGTGGGGTGTGCAGCTCCCACGTTTATATAGCCCAGGACCCCTCCACACCTATCCGATGTGGGACTTCCATGGATGTCCCTCGTGACATCCTCCCCCACCCAATCCTGTGACGCCCTCGTCACAGTGGGGCCCCCTGCCTACCCCACACCCTGAGGGGCGCTTGGCGGGACATCGGAGTCGAAGCGGGTCGGCTCTGATACCACTTGTCACGGGGCCATTACCCTCTCCCCAAAAGATGCATCTAGTGGGGTGTGCAGCGCCCACGTTTATATAGCCCAGGACCCCTCCACACCTATCCGATGTGGGACTTCCATGGATGTCCCCCGTGACATACCAGTCATATGGGTCAACACTAGCCCATGAGTTCAGTCAGAGGAAATAAGGTGGGGGAGTTACAAGGGAGTCTCTGTGTTTAAAAAAAGTGACCATGTTAATATTGATTCACATGACTTTTATGATTATTGTGATATTTATAATGATGTTGATATATATATATTGTGAAATGTGAATAAAGATGACTGTTTGAACTGTTTGAGAAATTGAGTATAGTTTATGAAATTATTTTTATATGCAATTTATTCTTTATCTCTCATTGGCACTCATTGGTATGCCTTTTGAGTTGGATTGCTGGTTGCTGAGACTTTTATCTCACCCTGTTGCTATTAACATTTTTCAGATGATAGCTCCCATGCTAAGACTTCTGAGTTCGAAAGCTAAAATGGTGCTATAATCGTTATATAGCATCATCCTTTGTTATATGTGATACATTGATGTATATTGCCACCATTATAGAGCTCATATTTTGTTATATCCTTAATTGAGATACTTAAACTCATATTTTTGATGAATTACTATTAAAAGGCCAGAAACCTATCATTAATACTATTATAATATTTTGATAGACCCATTGTGCTGATTTGTGATTAATTATTTGAAGGAATACATTTTATGTTGAACAACTTAGTATTAAACCATCAATGTGATATTGACATGGAATTTGAAAGTTTAGTTGTTTTTCTTTAATGTAAAATGTTATCTCTTGTTAATTAACCTATATTATAAATTAAGAATTTTTATAGTCTTAATTGTTAAACTGCTGTTTACTGAGTTAAATAACCGGTTAAGAAAGACTCCTGTTACATGTAGCAAAAGCAGCATCCATAAATAGCATTAGACAAACATTGCATGGCTTCAACGAAAATTTGGTAAGATCAACTTCCATCATCGATTCATCAAAGGTCAATGTGCTAGAGCCCAAACAAAGAAAACGTACGCCTCAAATGGTCCAAAGACCACATCATAAATCTCTATAATGATGTCCAAATCAGCGGAAAATTTATAATATCAAACAATAAAAGTTTGGTAAGAGAAAAAATAAGCTCAATACTATTCTACTGATCGCCAGGCATTGTCTTAATGATGTCAGAATCACCTGAAAATAGAAATACCAATCAATTAGGAAACGGAAGCAAAAAAAAAAAAGTTGATTTCTAAAATTAAGAGTTTACAACAATACATACCAGGATCAATGATGCTGAGACAACACACTCTGTAATACTTGCCGCAAGCAGTGCCCAAATCAACATTGTCTATGTTACGAAAGAAACCCTTCGTCAAATGACGATGAATAGGGAGGAAATGGCAGGAAAGGGAGATGACTCAATCATGTCCATTAAATGTTAGATGAAATGCCATTTGACATCAACGGAAGTTTATAAAATTGCATGTATAATACAAAATAATGGAACAAGGATATCAAAATCAAAGTCAAAGCACCAACACCATGCATAAACACCATTATCAACATAAAATGAAAAGTGTTAAAAGTCACATTGTTAACAAGCCACAAACAATGGAGATCATCTTTGGTTTCATGCAATTGCACAAAACTCATTCTAGTCTGTAATATGTGGCACTGCCAACATGTGAACTACCCCATCCCTCAAGAAAAACGGTGGAAAACATAGATTAATTCATATGCACCACTGAAATGCGCTCAACGAGAAATGAAACTTCACAGTAATACGACCATGCAACAACTCAATAACGCTTGAAATGCGCTCAACGAGAAGTGAAACTTCACAGTAACACAACTATGTAACATCCCAATATAGTTTCAAGCGTTAAGGACTTCCCCAAGCAGGGAATTTAAACCCCAACATAAAGTTAGTTAGTTTCTATTTTCCTTGGAAAAAAACCATCCAGTACCAAAAGAAACCCAACGTATCAGCTGGTTTGACTCAAATCAATTCCTTTAAAACTATAATACAAGTGCCTTGCAGGTGCAAGTAAAAAAACCCAATCATAACCGCTTGAAGCATAATGCTTCTTTCTACTTCATGTCTAAAACATGAGTAGACAAACATCTAAAACACTTGATTGATGATTTGATACAAGGGGGAAATTACAAATTATATTTATGCAAACCTAACCATAATCACCAATACCATATTTTATTACCTATGAACATTCCCAGCGAAATTTTCTAATTTAAATAGAAAAACAATCAGCATGCTGGAACGAATAAATGAACTATCCATCACCTAACGCCAACAATCATATAAATATTGAGATAATGATTCTGCAGAACCAAAAAGGCTCTCCCAGCAAGCTAAAACGAGACAAAATGACAAATAAAAAAGTGAAGTCTAGAAAGATGAGGTAACGTGAGAAACTCACTCCCATTGTAATGATGAACTCCAACCTTCGCCAACATAGCGTAGTATTCTATTTCTGACTTCCTCAAAGGTGGGCAGTTGTTGGCAATAATAATCAACTTCCCTGCAGGGAAGTAAACCGTTATTGAAATAACTTCTACATGATTCGTAAATTACTAAATAAAGTAATACTCCTTGCAAAGAATTGACGTTATTTATATGCCCTGCCTACATTGAAAATGTGAATTTACAATCTATAATTAGTTTTCGTGCAATCCGTATTATCCCAGTTGCCCCAAATATCAAGTGAAAAGAATTGTCACCGCTATACTGAACGAACTAGTAAGAAAAATCAGTGAACAAGAGAACATGAGATCAGACAAAAGAGCCATTCGGCATGAACCCTTTACCTTTAGAGTTCCTAAGGGACTTCAGAACCGTTTTATAACCCAGGGTATATTTTCCGCTCTTCATCACAAGAGCGAGCCTGTTATTGATACTCTCATGGGTCTTCTTCTGAAGAAGTCAAATCAAAGAAACCGTTAGCTAGCCACTTAGATGAAAAGAAACGCGAAG
The DNA here is from genome assembly GCA_006871305.1 of Vachellia collinsii. Classification (NCBI taxonomy): domain Eukaryota; kingdom Viridiplantae; phylum Streptophyta; class Magnoliopsida; order Fabales; family Fabaceae; genus Vachellia; species Vachellia collinsii. Next base: position 8,614 of record QFDD01005981.1, on the reverse strand, counting down.
ACAAAATCTGATCATTACATAACATCAACGCTCCCAAGGATCGAATCAACTGCCTTCAATGTGATAGAGAATAAGAAATGGAGGTCTTACGGTTTTCTTGGCGGCAACCATGGTGGAGGGATTCGTAGGTGTTGATCCTGGTCGTTTCAATCCGCCAGCAGAAACCCTAACGTTTAGCCGACGAGGGTTCAATATATAGTTCCGAATGATATTGTTGTGGGCCGCTAGGGTTTTATGAGAAGGCAATGTTTGGACTAGATGCTAACGTAGTCTGGATTGGAATAGTTCTATTCCGAGTATAACCATAGGGCTTTGGGCTTTGAAAACATGGGCCTACAATTTTCTTGGAATAAAGCCCCAGTCTGGAATTATAATCGGGGAATGCAATTTGAATGAAAAATAATTATTTGTACCAAAATAATAATTAGTTTATTTTTTTGATATTTGGATCAGGATTAGTTAACTGTTCAGATATATGGTAAATAATTCACAACCAGCGCCGGATACTAGATGACTAAATAGTTATTAAAAAATGTTGACTCGCCGTGGGTTTTTTTATTTTGAAAGGTAACTTAAAAGATACATGACAAATTGACAATATTAAATATTAATAGTAATAAAAATATTGTACATATTTTCTACTTTTGTTTTTTTTTTTTTGGTTTTAAACATCAAGGACCAAAGTCTGCTTGTGCTGTGTGTACGGACAGAGCAACTTATTTTTCTTTCAGACGAAGGAACAAAATTGGAATAAAAATTTATGCACAATCAGTTTGCTTAACAATTGATGTATCTCTTAATTACGATCATAAAGAAGTTTGGCAACACATCTGCTGGAAATTTTTAAAGATGAACAACTTGACTTGTGTTTATTTATTGTACCCCCAAAAAAATGAAAAAAGAAAGAAAAAGAAAAAGCGTTTCTTTCTTTCACTATTTACAAAAAAAAAATGATGAGAATCCAGCATTTGTTTAGATAGAGTAAAATACGGAGTGAAACTAGAAGAAAATTTTGGAAGAAAAGTATTTTTTTTTTTTTTGTTTTCATTGTATGAGGGGCAAAAGCAAGAAAAAATAATCAAGAAAGAGCATAGAGCACACATAACTTTATCTGAATATTAATATTATTATTAATGTGAAATTAGTAGCTTTTTATATTTTTTTTCTATTTACCCGAATATAAGATTTTTGTGACAACGATCAAGAAACTGTTTATTTGTGATGTGTATCACAGTATCGGGCAGCAGGGCTTGCCTTACCCATTATTTGGATGCTTCATCAGCTGCATTACAAACTGAAAAGAATATTCGAACGAATTCACATATTTTGCACAAAAAGCTTTAAAGTGCATATTCTTTGCCGTTTTTTACAACTTTGTTCGATTCTTGCCACTAGTTATCATGTGCTAAACACAAGCCCTTTCATATAAATCAAAACTCTAAAGGGATTGTCTAAATCAACACTTTCATTTCATTTCCTTCCCTTCATCTACCGTTTTCCTCAATCCAGAAACAAGAGAACAATATTCCAGTGAAGCAACGCTTTGCAAGCAAGAGATTCAAGACCAACCCCAAGCAACAGAAGGATCTCACACAAACAAATAATATGCACTCATTCAAAGTTCTAACTATAATCTTCAGATAGTAGATCTCTCAATCACCAAGCCATAAATACAATCATGGACCATTAAAACTTCGTAAATCCCAAATGCAGTCCGCATTGGAAAATCATAAAATCCTACTAGCAACTCGTCACATGGCATCTATATCTATATAAAAGGGTCCAAAGTTTAAAGTACAGAATACATATCCTAAAGATCCCCATGCTACTGCTGCTCCTCGCCTCCCGGCTGCTTAGATGCTTCCTTGATCTCATCTCCAGCATCATCCTGAAGCAACAAATAAGCTGCCTCAGGAACGATTCAAAAAAAAAGCTATAAAGAAAGGGGGGAATTTGGGAAAAAAAAAATCCCATATAGGGGCATAGTTTAACCATCATCACTGTCCAGAGTAAACAGAGATTGCACCAAGCAATCCTTGAAAGCATATCAAATAAAGCCATCAGCAGTATTAGACGACATATGACCTTTTGCAGTCACCAAAGAATGTCCAAGAACCATTCATATCATAGTTTCAGATTTCAGCAGAATCACAAGCAAACTTCAGTTATTACTTAGAAAAAAGCCCAAGATCCATGACTACTACAATGCAACAAACAAGACTGTGAATATTAGGATATTCCAACCACAAGGGTAATGAGAACACTACATGATTGTCCCCGCAAGCAAGTTTAAATTGTTTTAATTTAGAGAGCATGTTTTTTTTTTTAATCAAGAAACTGTACAAAAGAATCAAACTTTACAAAATATCACGCCCACCTCTGCCCTACTATAAGGTGGGCTGTCAAAAGAGGTCAAAACAGAACAATGATCAGGAGAGCAAGTTTAACTCTTGGATAAATTTCCAAGTTATATTTAGTTTAAAAGAAATAGGACTATCTATGGCTTGTCCCTCAAGAATTTAATTTTGATAGCAATCATGGGTTGCAGGATTTTATATGATTGCTCAATATTTTAGAATCACACAACACCAGAGAAAAAGATAGAGAGAGACCGTGATGTCAGATGTCCACAAAGTCAAATTGTCTCGTAGAAGTTGCATGATCAATGTACTGTCTTTGTATGACTCTTCACCCAATGTGTCAAGTTCAGAAATTGCCTCATCAAAGGCCTGCCAGATAAGGAAAAAGATCACAAACACAGTAAACATCAGGAGGAAGGACGAATCAGTTACAAAATAAATCAACCTTCTCAGATTGTGAAGAGAAGGACCTTGTGGTAAGGAATCAAAATCTTTGAAATCAGGAGTACTACAAGAACTCACTTCATTTCTTTCAACACAAATTACTACAACTATATGATTACCAAATTTGTCTTATTTGTGGACTTGGTCAGTAGTCATCACTTTGTTCTGTTCAAACAACAATTAATCAATGTAATATACAATAATTTACATCGCATATTGAAGATGATATGAGCCCTGCCATTCGTCATTTGACACATAATAAGTTACACCAACAGTGAAGTGGAGGCTAACAAATAAATACAATTCCATTTATCAATGACATACTGAGATATGGCAGGAATACAACAATTCATTTATCAAATCAAATAATTTAAAAAAGTCGACTTCAACCACATTTGACTCAAATTAACCACATGCAGTTCCATGTGAAACCCATTAAAATAGTCCTGCAAGCACTTCAATTCAACTAAATATTGAATTTTTTTCAGCCTTATTAACTAAACACGTGACTTAAGTGAGAAAGGGTAACAATACCACGGAAAATACTAATTTCACTATAGAAAACACTGTTAAGACAGACAATCAATACCTAGGACCCATCACGTTAATATTTGCCGTACAAAAAAGTATAGTAACCGTATAGCGAGTAATACCTGCTTAGCAAGATTACAAGCACGGTCTGGGGAGTTGAGGATTTCATAATAGAATACAGAAAAGTTGAGAGCAAGTCCAAGCCTTATTGGGTGTGTGGGGGCCAATTCTGCAATAGCAATATCCTAGAACAAACAAACAAAAAATTGGGGGTTCAGTAACTACTGTAATACCAAGACTGTCAAATTGTAAAAAATCGCAAAATATGCTTATATATGCCTACCTGAGCAGACTTGTAGGCCAACAAAGTATTCTCGGCAGCCTCTTTTCTTTCTGCTCCAGTCTTGAACTCAGCCAAGTATCTATGATAATCACCCTTCATCTTAAGATAAAACACTTTAGACTCAGCAGCTGAGGCAGATGGAATAAGATGAGTCTCAAGAAGACTCAAAATCCCATCGCAGATCTTGCTGAGTTCAGACTCAATCTTGCCTCTGTACTCCTTTATAATAGCAACATGGTCCTCATTACCCCTGCTCTCTTCCTTCTGTTCAATGGATGAAATTATCCTCCATGAAGCCCTCCTAGCTCCAATCACATTCTTGTAGGCCACAGAAAGGAGATTCCTCTCCTCCACCGTCAACTCCTCAACATCCACTGTCTTGGCAACTTTCTCCATAAACTCGACCATCTCCTCATACCTCTCTGCCTGCTCTGCCAACTTGGCCAGGTAAACATTTTCTTCACGCGACTCGGTGGGTGACATTTTCGCCAACAAATCTACCTCTTAGTACTGCAGACTGATTTCAAAATAAGAAAACAAACCTATCATACTTGTACACCGAAAAACGTAGCGCACAATTGCAGTTGCAGGAAAACAATAAAAGAAATCAACCATGCTCATCTAACAAAGTCAGCGTCAGTGGCGACCAAACGAAAGGGGCATGTCCGCCATTCATCAGCGGAATTTCCTCTCCCACTTATCACAACTCAATCTCAAATATCAGATTCATTACCTAAATGCTTGACATTCAACAATCCAGAAATAACGGATCCTGTAATACAACTTCGAAACAACCAAAAAAGTAAAAAATAAAAAATAAAAAATTCGACAGCTGAATCAAGATGCACACTACTCACAAAAATTAAGGGGGGAACAAAAAACAAAATCGAAAATATTAAGATCTGCATCCACGAAACTAACATAAAGATAACTGAAGAATCGAAGAGAAAGCCACGAAAAACACAGAAGAGATAGAAAACCCTGGGGGGGGGGGAACTCTGAGACTGGGATCAAAGACGTTTACCTTCGTGCGTATTAACTGGGGGAGACTGGGGTGGGAGAAAGCGAAGGAGTGGGCTGTGCCTGTGGGCATAAAAAATGGACGCCGCTAGGATAGGGGGAGAGAGTGGAGGAACAGAAACAGAGGGAGGTCCAATGGAGCCGTGACACGTGGACGATGGCGGAGATTCCGTGGGAGCTTGTCTTTTCTGGCCACGCTGGCGAGCGTTGACCGTCAATAAAAAGATCCGATGCAGTTAAATTGATGTGATACATCTACTGAACTGTAATGTAATTGAAAGGGGGTCATCGTTCAGCAATCTTAACTTTTTCTTTTTTTTTAGGTAAGATACGTAGATGATTTATTAGTCCAAGACAAAATAACACTATACTACGTGAAAACCCTCATAAGTAACTTAATATAATAATTTCACAGGTATAAAAAATACTTTTAAAATGGCATAAAAATGCGTTTAGACAATAAAAAAAATGTAATTTAGATAAAAATAATTTAGAAAGTAAGCATTTTTTAAAAATATTTTTTAGATTGCATCATAAGAACAATCTAAATAAATTAACATGAGATTTGAAAATTTCATTTATTGGGTAAATATGAAGCTTTTTAAACCACATAAATTCATATACGGTATAAAAAGTCTTCATCATACGATCTAAACATGCAAACTATTTTTTAAAAAATTTTCTTTTGTTCCTTCCCCTAACCGCCTATTTTACCACTTGCAAGGAATGCCAACAATGAATATTGGGCAAAGTAATTTAATTCATATATATATATTATCTAAAACTCGTTCATTAAAATAAAATTCCACCAATACATTGATTACAATATGGTTCGAACAATGTGAGAGTTAACTATTGTTTTACAAGTTCAAGAAAATATTTACTAAAATGCTTATGGATGTAGTCAATATCTTTTTTAAGAAAATAATTAAATAAGATCAAACACTTGAGATATCAAAAGTCATATAAAATATTAATTAATTATCTAAATCCAAATTAAGAGAATAAAAATTGTATAAAATTAATAAAAATATAGGGGTTAAATATATTTTTAGTCCCTATAGTTTATCCTGATTTGGTTTTTTGTCCTTAAAGTTTAAAAGTTATGGTTTTGGTCCCTCAAGTTTACTCTGTCTAAAACTGGTAGTCCCTATAATTTTAAAAAGATCTACACCTAATGTTAATACAATTAATTTTATTTATGTGTCACTAATTCCATTAATTATAGTGAAATTTCTTAATAACTAGACAAGATAACATGAAAAAAAATTGTTGTATAATTCATTTTTGTAGTTTTAGGGACTTAAATGTTTGACTGTGTTAATTAATATAGTTAAATTTAGGGATCAAAATAAAAAATCGTTCAAAGTATAAGGATTAAAACCAAAATTCATTCAAAATATAGGGATAAAAAACAAAATAAGTTAAAAGTACATGGACATTTTAAAACTACAAGGACTAACAATTTTAAATAAAGTAAACTTGAGGGATTAAAACCATTATTTTTAAACTTCAGGGACCAAAACCTAAATTGAAGTAAACTATAAGGACCAAAAGTATGTTTAACCTAAAAATATATGTATCTCTTGAGTAAACCAATCATTTTTAAAGAGATAATATTAAATATTTACCTTAGCACATAAAAGCCATATAAGTTGGTATTCTTTGGTTGCCTATGGCTCTATAAAAAGAACAGTATATTAGCAAAATTATAAAAAGCAAAAAATTTCTTAGATCCATTAAAAAAAAATCATGCACTTATCTTTGGTGTGATTCATTTAGGATTTTTCACCTCATACATTCACTTATGTAAAGCAACAATTTGATATATTTTCAAAACCTTATCATCAAAATCATAGCTAGTACTTCATAATACATAAGCAAACTTACATATATATTATCTTTTTCAATTCGTTCCTTGGTTTGTAGTGAAACAAGCATAAGAAAATAATCATATTGCTCTTCATACATAACATGGTCAATTGCCAATAATGAATGCAAAATGAAATAAACATTAAGCAAATACAAAAGTTTTACTATTGAAAGGAAATTTATTCTTGCAAAAAGGAATGAACATTAAGCAAATACTCATGGGTATATAGTGCCAAAAAACACTCAATTATGCCCTTATTGAGCCTTTGTGATAATCATTGATATCTTAAAGAATCAGTGTTTCCTTTCTCTTAAATGTGAATTAGGCAAATGAATCCAAATTTACTGTTTCTATCTAAGGAAACTAATTGTCGATGTATGTACAAATTATAAAGCAAATATTTTAGTAAGAGATAAAATATTGTAGTTACATTTAATCGAGGAGAATATTAACATTTAATTTGAGTAAGTGAATTGGGCAAAGAAAAATTTTCCGCCCGGATTTATGAGCTCTCACTCAGAAATTAACTGTTAATGTACATTCACTTATAAATCACGGAGACGTTAATTAAGCTGTAAATTTACAGGGGATTTGTACATCTTAAAAGATGACTTATAAATTACAAGTGAAAATTTGTAAATAATGGTACAATATTTAAATGAAAGAATTACTGTAAGCTCCCAAATAAAAGAATTAATATAAAAAAGATCTCATTATCAATTTAAACAGTTACCATTGATAACCTATTGGAACCTTACTGATATTAATTTTTTTTATTTAGAATCATACAGTAATTCTTTCTATTTAAAGCACTGCTAGACAAATGCAGTTTAACGAGTGGTCTTTTATTCCTCTCCAAGATCGAATTGATGAGAGATTTAACAAGGACTGGCACTTTCGTTGCAAGGGATCTTTTGTTAGCAAGAGACATGAGAATGAGAAATCAGTTCTAGCAATTAGATATTTATATTTGTAAGTTACTTTCAAACAGGAAGTTAGACACACACACTCATACATATTCCCATATGAATAATGATTTCAAGAGGTGATGATTTAAATTCAAACAGGAAGTTAGACACACACACACTCATACATATCTGTCACTATGAATTTTTAAAGGGTGCAGAAATATGCGTAAATTTTGAACAACGGCGCAATTTTACCACATTTGGTATCTCTGTTCAGGTTTACTGAATTCAGAATGGAAATAAAAAATGGTTTCACCTCACAGGGTTTTATACTCAGTCCCCTCTCAGCCATGATTAGAGTTGGTAATATGGGGGTTGGGCCCGCCAACCTGTCAACCCATGACGGGTTGGGTTGGGATATGTAAGCGGGTATTTTTAGCCATCGGCGGGCTAACCTGCTAACCTGCGGGTTAACCTGCCAAGCCAGCCAACCTTTTTTTTTAAAAAAAAAAAATTTAAAAAATTAATTTTTTTTTATAAAAGATATGTGGATAACATCTAATCATAATGTAAACCTAATTAATATTGTATGTCAATTGATCATTTAATTAGTTTAAATCCAATCTTATAAAGTGTATTATATATTTTTAAGCTGTATTATATAAAATTTGAATTAAATTTTTTATGTTCAAGTTATGATGTATTTTTATTAATTAAATTTATGAAAAAAAATTATTTGAGGTATTGAAATAAATAAAAAAGATATTTTAAGCATAAATTAAAAAAATATAAAAAAAAATAAAAATTTAAAAAAAAAGTGACGGGCTGACAGGTTGAATTGGAAAAATCCCAACCCATATGTAAGCGGATCTTTTGAACCCGCCGCGGCCCGTCAACCCGCGCCCTGCGGGTAGACCCACATTACCATGCTTTCACCTTCACCAGCAAACACTCATGGTCGCGACTCTCTTTCTTCACTCGCCTCACACCGTCGTCTTCCTCCAGCTTGACAAGATCAGATAGCGGAATCGTATATATTTTATGATACGAGTACTTGCCTAGGGTCCGTTTGGTCCCAAACACCATACAGGAACTGTTATCTTTATCCCTCTCTCTCTCCCCCCCCCCCCCCCCC